>JAOVVB010066709.1:0-14138 GCA_028570985.1 Heterobranchus longifilis | reverse complement strand
ACACACACACACACACACACACACACACACACACACACACACACACACACACACACACACACACATGCTGGGACTCAAGCACCCTCCTGACATAGTGAAAAAACATGCAGATGCAGGAATCCATATTATTACAGACACATACACAGCTGTCTTTCACCTATTATGTTAAAATGATCAATGTTCACCTCTGCACACTAAAAGGCAGTAGATAGTATACTTCACTACATGTTGTCTCTGGTAGTATGATGGGTTTGCAACTGAAAAAGAACCCCACATTGGTCTTCAGTGGCTCACAGTGTGCACAGACCTCCAGTCACAACCTCCCGAAATCTTTGCACATCCTCCCCTTCCCATTTTCTCTCCACTCCATAACTACAAAACTTTCTCTGCCCCTTGAAGTACATGTGCCGGTCGCAGTTGAAAACACGTCATTAATGTCATGATTAACGTAAAATGGAACTTCTTCAGTAGGTTTAGGCAACAATAACACTTTCTTAGATTTAGGCAACAAAAAACTTGATATGGTTAGTAAAAAAAACACTGGGCTTGCAGTAAAATCCTGGGTCACAAAGACAGCTGTAACCATGGTAACAACTACACATAGCGCACGCAGTGATGTAGGACATGACGTGGGACGTCACATTGGACGTCACGTGACTAATGTACAGAGTTTACAAATAGCAACATTAACTTATTATTAACTTATTTTCTAACGTACAGAGTTTACAAATAATTAACTTTTCTTTTCAAACAGGACGTGAAGCCCGGTCTCCTGTGTGAACGATCCATCCCCAAACTTTTTCACATCATCGACCCCTAAACTGACACAAATTAGACCACGGACCCCCATTTGATCAGATAAGTCATGGTCCCCTATCTGATAGGATCTTTGCTTTTAGATGTTTTATTACAGAAAGTGTATGAAACCCATGACCAAAATAGTCATGCATTCATTGTGTTACTTATGGATGGAATTATATTGAACATATATTATTCCTCTTTTTGCTGGGGACCTCCTGCAAGTCCCCAGACCCCACTTTGAGAACCGCTACACTAACCTTCTCCAATGGACTTTGATTAGAATCACATTTGTGACACCTCCAAAACAAACATGATCTGAGTGAAAATAAGTCTCCCTCAAACAGAATGCAGTTTCTGAATGAAAACATATTTTTTAGGAGACAGGGCCGGAAAATTCAGAATACCAGAAGCTGTTTTGAACATGTGTAGTTTGTAGGGTGACCAAGTTTTCCTCTGAACAAGACAGCTGAAAAAAGACACAGATTGGAAATAATATAATATATATATTTTCAGGGAGGAGTTTCCAGGTTTCATTTTCTAACATGGTGCTTTTAACCAAAGGATGGGACAGCAACAGTGCACTAATGGGATGAAGTCATGTTTTAACTAATCGTCACAGGGACAATTACAGAGGTTTTTACACGTCCACATTTGCAGACAAACACATGCTGATTGATATCATAGTGGAGGAGGTCGATGCCTCTCTTCCTCTCTTCTCTCTTTCACTTGCTCTGTTTGCTTTCTGTGGAATATCAACTCTCTCCTTTTTATTCGCCTCCTCCATCCTTGCGTCTCTGCATCACTCTGGTGATTAAGCGGTAGATTAACCTCCAGTCCTCATTAATAATAGACGAATAGAAAAAGCCCTGGTTGTTCCGCTTCCTGTCTGCAGCACTAATAGAGCCCTTAACGTTCACATTAACATAGCTCTTGTTTACTCGGGCAGATGGACAGACAAGTCAGAAACGTGGAAAAGCGGAAAGACGAGACACATAAATGCATCACGTGTGTAGTGTAATGCATAGAATCTACATGGCCAGAAGTATGTGGACAGAGGAACATGTGTGATTTCTCTGTGCAGATCAAATTCTTCCACACCGAACTCTGAAAACTATCTGATTTATGGACCTCGCTTTGTGCACAGGGGTCACTGTTAAAATAACTTCCCCAAACTGCTGCCACAAACCTTGGAGTGCACTAAAATAACATTAGATGCTGTAGCAGTAGGATTGTAGGATGTAATCAAAAGCAACACCAGAGCAGTGGTGGAATGTAACTAAGTAGATTTAGTAATTTAAGTACTGTACTTATGTACACATCCCAGGTACTTGTATTTTACTTGAGGATTTCCATTTTATACTTCTACCCTACTACCTCTCAGAGGTAAGTATTGTTCTTTTTACTCCACTACATTTGTCTGACATCTCTAGTTTATTTTGAGGTACAGTTTTTCATCCCCTTCCTGTCCAGTGAAAAACACGCATCTCCAAATGTGTTGATTTTTGTGATAAACTGAAGGATTAAGTATTCCTTTGTGGATTGAGAAAATTGTCTCTTGGATCAGCTGGAAAATGTATCATTACAAAGCTGAAAATGGGGCTGTTTTTCTAATGAAGACTTTTTTAGAGATATGTGGTTCTGACTCTTATAGAATATGATGCAGTGCTGTAGATTAAACTAACCAACAGTGTATAAAGTAGTTACAATTAGCACAACATGAAACATCTACAGCATGCAAAATGCAGCATACACATTAATGCAGCAGTACTATTAATCGAAAAACTATAGACCATCTTGTGATGTGATCACATCAGCCAAACACACCCATCTTTGAACTTGGCCTTCATTTTGATCTCAACTACACACCTGTGAAGTTTCGTGACTGTATCTTGCACGGTCACAAAATCTGGCCACAGACAGACAGATATATAAACACCTGGCAAAGTATTCAAAACCACCTCTATAGTAGTTAGATAAAGGTAACGCTGGTAATGCTGGTAACGCTGGTAACACATGGCAAACACTGACAGGGACCATTTTACTGCACAATGAGTACTTTTACTTTTCATAGTTTAAGTACATTTTGCTGATAATACTTCTACTTAAGTAAGGTTTTGAAATCAGGACCTTTTCTTGTAGTGGAATAATTTCACAGTGTAGTATTAATACTTAAGTAAGGATCTGAATACTTCGTCCACCAAGTATGTGAACTGGGGTGTCTACGTACTTTCGGCCATATATTGCACATTGGTCAGATTCAAGTTGCTGCTTTTGATTTGCTGAGGCTGAAACTGACTTCATCCTGTAACCAACAGGTTGCAAGTTCAACCCCAGCAGCAGCAGAACGTGTGTCGCTCATGTGCCTTTGAGCAACATACACACTTACCTGCCAGTTGTTGCATCCGAGCACAAAGAAAGAGACAATTACTTCCATGCCATTAATCATACATTTTCTTTTCAAATGTGCTCATACCATTTAGGAATTAAGCTCCTCACATATGTGTACAAGGTTAATAACAGTGAGGAACTGTTTTTGTTGAAAAACAAGCTTTCACACTAACGCGCGCACACACACACAAAGTGAGAAAATACTGAGTACAGGCCTTATGGGACGACATTTGTGGTAATTCATTCAGAACCCATTTTAACGCATTGTGCAGGCCTAAGTGCCAATCTTCCTTTTTGGTGAGTTTCCATGATTTTATGTCCCATATAAAACGATGCAGTTTGCTCCACAATGGCCTATTTAAGTTACATTACCACCGAATATTCCCCAGTAAAGAAAATTAAGCCGTGATACTGTGAGATCATCTCAGTTAGTCTTCTCCCCGCCGAGATGTGTCGCTTTGACACCCCGCGGAGAACCCAATGATTCTCTTGGACGGGAGATAATAGTCTTATACAGTGTGTGTCGCTTTCCTATGATCTCTGTCTCTTTTCCTCCCTTTACCAAACCTGATCCAAAAAAAAAATATGTTTGGTGTTGTATAATGCTGTTAAGCATAATTAGGCGTACAAGGGTTGAAACAAGAAACAGTTGAGTGGTACAGTAACTTTTTCCAAGTTTGTGTCAACACACTCATGAAGCAGTCGGTCTAGTGTAAACATTTTGAATAGATTGAAATCTGAGCTTTTCCACATGCACATAGAAACAAGAAAGTGTTGTCACACTTGGCTCGTAAGTCCATTATGAAGAGATGATAATGAAACTTTGTGGATCAGCTATGACAAATTTGTTCAACACATTCAGCAAATTAGAGTGAATAAGCTTCACATCATGCCGATATTCTCACTCATCAAAATTAAACACATAAATGCCGTAGTAGATATAAAACTTCACCACCTTCACTACTACTCACTTTTGTAAGACATTATTAAAGGTCCTGTGTTGTAAAAAAGTGATATTTCTATGTCTCTTTTGATTATAGAGGAGGTCTAGGTGCTATATACTGTACATACTTTGAAAGTATCAAATTGTTCAATCCATGGAGAAATGCACACAGCCCATATTCAAAACCTGTGCCTTTAAATGAGCCGTCAGGACTTCCGTAAGGTTGTGATGTCACAACTATACTATGTATAGGTAGAAAATTCCCCGGCTGCAACGGTGCAGAGACGCTGAGATGCAGATGCGGAAGACCTGTAAACACTGACCAATCAAAGCAGACAGGGCTTTTTTGGGAGGGGGTCTTAAAGAGACAGGTGCTAAAAAGGTGTTTCAGACAGAGAGTGAATACAGGTATATTCAGACAGACCGTATGAGAAAAATAATGTGTTTTTTGAACAGTTAGGGTGTGTGTTCATACAGCGATTTTCTTTGGCAGAAAAGCACTGGCTGCGCATAATGTTTTGTTTCTATGACAATGGCATTAACGTTAGCTAGGTAGCTAGCTTAATGCTACGTAAATAGAGGGTTGATAACACAGCTAAAAAGCACAACACTCACCAGCAGTGCACGGCCAATCTGCTCCCACAAACAGGCTTTTCTCTCTTTGTTGTGGTAGTTTAGCCTTTCTGAAAAGTGCTCGGAGCGGCCGCACAAAAAAGGCGTCCATTGCTTTTTCTTTATA
The DNA here is from genome assembly GCA_028570985.1 of Heterobranchus longifilis. NCBI lineage: Eukaryota > Metazoa > Chordata > Actinopteri > Siluriformes > Clariidae > Heterobranchus > Heterobranchus longifilis. The sequence continues at coordinate 9,267 of JAOVVB010066709.1, read as the reverse complement.
GGCAGCTGCATATGCTCGCAAAAGACACTGGCACTCAGAAAAAAAAAACCATTAGGCTATGTGGACACTCCTAAAGCATGTAAAATACAAGTATAAACTTGAAAATGTGGGACCTTTAAATACTTTGTCAGATAGATAGATATGTTTATTTGTCCCCGTGGGGAAATTGGTCTGCAGCATAATCACAGATAAAATACAATTACATCCACACAAACAATATAAAAAACACACAAATGCCAAGCGTGAAATGCAGCAGGGCAGCCACAGAGCAGCGCCCGGAAGTCACGCTAATGGCAGCGTAGGAAAAACATATTTGCTTTACTTTCTTATATTTTATTTAACAAATCTACAAAAGCCTTTATTCTGAATGTCTGAATGTTTGCATAGTCCAAACAACTTCAGGCATGTTATGTGCTCTCCTCACATGCACACACACGCGGACATGCGCACACACACACACACACACACACACACACACACACACACACACACACACCCCTCTGACCTTGTAGGCACTCTGCTTGCCTGTAAAGCGCACCGTAGCGCCCAGCAGTCTGTCTGCACTGCAGCTAATTGGCTTCAGCTCAGTGTTCACTGTTAACGTCTCATTACTCATTCCACTTAGAATAACTTCCACAAGTTTGCTTGTGTTCAGGGGTCATTAAAAGTCAAGCAAGCCTTTAATTACGAAAGCGGATCGTTCAGTAAGTAAAGTTGCTTCTCCCAGCAGCTCTGAATGTACGGTATCCTGTACAAAATCACTCGTGAAATACAACCACGCCGATCCCACGGTTAACGGGGGGGAAAGGGTCCAAATGTCACAGGAAAATCAAAGTAATCAAGGGAAACATAAATTGATACCATAAGGATAGTAAAACATATATAACAAAATATTTATTGTGTATTATATCAAATGAATAGTTGAGAAGATATAACCACCAAAAGTACAACAAAGTGCAAATAAACTCACAATATATAACTTCTTATAGCTGTATTCAGGGCCAGCCCTAGCATTTTTGGGGCCCTAGGCAAAATCTGTTCAGGATGCCCCCCCCACGGCCATCCCACACGCCAATCTTTTTCTTCCCCTCTGGATGCAGATGGTAACCCAAGATTTGTGAAAACGTGCGAAAACTCTCCCGAGACTCTTTTACGACGATCTATACTAACCTTAACCAATCCACGGTCAATGCCTAACCTTAACCATCATGCAAGCCTTTTGTAAATCTTAGGTTACCGTCTAGACACAACCCTGCTGCTGCTGATAGTTCCAAGTGTTGTGCCGTTGCTTAATGGATCGGTGGCACCGCGGGGCGTACACCAAACCACAAAACAGACTCTGCAAAACCAAAAAACATATTTTTCTTAAAACATGAGCAAATATCAGATCAGTGGGCGGCCATAATTACTGTATTTTTTTTTTTTTTTAAGTTATATCTTGATTTTTTTTGCTTAATATTTCCTTCTTGATGGTGCGGCACCCCCTCTACATGATGACGCCTTAACCACCTATACCAAGGGCCGGCCCTGTATTATATGGATATACATTATATATTTATTGTAGGACTGGCTGCTTTTTACCTTTGACCCCTATGTTTGCATCTGTGTGTCTCGGGGAATAATCAAATACTATGATAAAGAGATTGATTAATATTAATATGTCTGTCTAACTGCATATAAACCAGGATAATAGTGTTTATTTTGGAGTATGTTTCAACACATTGTACTGTATTTTACTGGGCTGCTGTGTGCAGAGACAGCCTAGATTACCAGTTGCTGTCTCAGAGGAAGATTTGTCTGTATTAAAGTCGAGTCAATTTAATTAAATTGAGGAAGATGATTTCTTCAAAACACTGCAAGGCTATTTTGTTGCACTCAGGCTTCTATACCAAAACATCTCTGGAGTTACAGATTTGGAGCAGGTGAAACCACAGTGTTGTTAACTTACTCTCACATTAACTTGCAATCAGTCTGTGTGTCTATAGCCAATGACACAGTATCATGGACTTCTGTAATATTCCTATAGGGACTTACAGTTAAGTTCTCTATGATCTATTGTATTGTTGTGTATTTCTTTTTTTTTTAGTCACTGTGTTTTTATTGATTTTTTTCATACATACAGTTTCTTTTATATCCCTCTGATTTATTGTCTTGCGAAACTACTCCAGTTTTATTATTTTGTGTTTTATACTTCTTCTCTGGTTGTCACAACACATTTTTTACTTATTTACTCATTTTATCTTGCATGGCGTCATTATGCAACGCCTGTTTTATAGTAAACAGTAACACTCACACACAAGCACTCACACCCCTGCACAAATAAACAACAAAAAATCTGCTCAGCTGTCAGGATTTTTAAGTCATTAGAGGGATTAAAAAAACAAAATGTGCTTTAATATTTGGCCTTCCACTTACATTCATTATATTATGGTCAAATTAATTATTTTGCAGTAACTTGAGGGGGGAAATATTATTTTCTCTTGAATAAAAAGGCAATAAAAACACAAACAAATGAATGAAATCCTATGAGGCCTATGTATTCAATTACAAAGGATTTAAGGCCTATGGTGCATTGGTAAAGACACTGCTTCTCTGAGCATTGCATCGTGTGTTTAAAAAAAAAATTTTTTTTTCAATAATTCACTCTGGCTAATGTTCCAGATCTTCTGTGAAATATGGGAATCTTTAGTGGTTGGTCTGCCGTGCTAATTGGTACAAGCGCCTCAGGCGAGCTCCCATCAAACAAACTGAGCATCGCTCACAGGACTGCGTCTCTCCTGGTATATGGGGACACTGTAAAAATAGAAACATGACAAATAAAAGCTTAATTAGAACGGATGGCTTTACATGCCCACCCTGACTGGTGCTATGAATATTAGGCTATACATGCGGTGTTACAACATTTAAAATAACATTAGAGATAAAAACGAAAATTGACCAAAACGTTATAATACAGAAATAAAAACTGTTGTAGACGCCTTGATTTTATAGAGTGGACCATTGCTTTATATAGGCTTTACATATGCATAAATGTGTACATTTCATAAAGACTAAAAATAGACTATTGATACTGCCATAATAACAGATACAGCAGGACAGTGACGCGTCTCCTGTCCAAATCCTCTTTTTCTCATCAAGGGGAATGGGCGGACTTAAATACAACGTCAATAATCGTCATTATTATTTTTCTCTCCAATTTATTTAAGATGTGTGTTAATTGCAATGCGCAGTAAATCTTCGCTGCAGATGAACGGAAGACTTCCATTCAGTAAAAGACGTGCGGCATTAAGTAAGGATTAAAACTGCATGGGGCATGCAGGGCGACTGCACCATATTGTAGCCTACATCTGCCTTTAAATCCACAATAAATTAATAAAAAAGCACTGGTGGGTTGTTACAGGATGCAGCTTGGCACATGCATGGTTAAATACCGATTTCTCTCTCTCAGATTTAAATATAGAAATAATCTGAACAATTTGGAGTGAGGCCAGAAAGACAATAAAAACGACTTTTTGTTTTATTAAACCAATCTGATGAAATACTTAAGATAAAATTCATTTTTTTGGAAAATAATTGAATGATAAAAATAAATCGGTGCTTTGTGGTGATTCAGGCTGGCTCCAGTGCATTTTGAGAAAAGGAGGTGATGCATTTCAATATGGTAATCACTCACCCGGGGCATGTTTCATTTATTGACAGATTTGATGTTAAATGTCTCAAGCTCACTTAGTGTTGTAGCTCTTAATTTATTATGTTTTGAGCTCTCTCTCCCTCTTTCTCCCTTGCTTTGACCCTTCGAGGTCACACAAGCAATTCTTTTTTTAAACGCATGATTAATTTCTCAGTAGGGCGACGGGCTAATGCATTATGAAAAAAAAGTGAAATGTATTCCAAAGGGGCTAATAGCGCTATTGTATTCCAATAAGCCTTTTCCCTGTTTCACACCTGGTTTAGACATGCTCCGATTTTGAGAACATGTCAGACATCTTTCTCAGCGAGAGACAAAGTTGTGCATCATTATGCTCTTTACAAAAAAAAAAGTTTCATTATTGTAGTTTGAAAATACAGGAGATTCGCCATAATGATTTTATTAGACGTGTCAGTGTAGCCATACACTTAGTTCATTCGGTTTTTTTATAAATATTAGGTTTATAAAATTATATAAAATATTATAAAAATACACATTGCTTCCCAACAAACACATAAAGCATTATGAATCCATTTATAAAGCATATTTTATAGGTTGCATAGACTATCACAGCATAACTCTGCAGCACATTTACAAATATGGATTAGAAGGTTACTAAACCTTTAGTTACTCACCTTTACTGATAATATTGGAGATAAAAAAATACTCTGAAAGTAAGTAGGCTATAACTAAACACTTTAAACACAGACTAAGTCTTTATACAATATTACATGATTGGGGATTTTTCGCACAGAAAAGTCTTAGTTATTAGCTTTTAAAGCTACTCTACCCGGTTTTTATACCCTATTATTATTTCCTCTTATCGCTCTATTGTGACGTCACCCGTTTCAATCGCTGCGGCCCGTGCGTGGCTCACGCCCCCCCCCTTCTTCTTGTCCCATCGCAGCTATAGAGTTCCCGTGGCGTCCGTCCGCGAGACAAAAGCACGCGCAGTGACAACCTAAATTGGTTTGAAAAGGAGCAGATGGGGCTCACGCTCTCTGCTGTGTCGCTTTTACGCACACACACACACACACACACACACACGCACACACACACACACACGAGCAGCACGCGCACACACACACACACACATGCACAGATTTAAGAGTGAGCCTAAAAGAGTGACCCCGTCATGTTTATCAAAGATGCTATTGAGAAAAGATTGGGTGAGAATAAATTACAGCCAGTCTCAATATCCAACAGCCTTTTAACCAGATTGGGAATTGATTCGACAGATGCGTTTAGGAATTTTTAAAACAATTAAAAAGCAAGTTGGATCAGTTCCTTTTTTTCCTTAAATTTTTTGTGTTTTTGTGAGTTTCAGTATATTCAGTGAGGTTCAATAATTTAGAAAACATTTAGAAAAGACACCCATACATTAAAGTAATATAGTAATTTGGTCTAACCAAATTACTCACAAAAGTGTTAAAAAATTGCTTTGTGAAGAAATATTTATATATAGGCCTATTTTTATGTATATTGGCTCACAGACTGAAATAAACTTGCATTAGCCACAGCTGCTTCATTGCACCCTTGCTTGTTTCTGCCCTAATTATCTATTCCACCTTTAATCGGAATGTGTAAGGCCTATATGCAATAACAGCAGTGACAAGCAAAGTTATTTTAACCTATTTAACCTCTATAGAGAAAATTTTATTCACTGTTGAAAAAACCTTCCCCCCCCTACAGGTCATGACAAGTGGAGAGGAGAAGTGTCAGTTTGACCAGTGGCCATGCAATGGTCCATTCTATCAACACTCCTCTTTATATGTACTGTAGTTCAGTAATAAACTGTGGCAACACAAATACACCTGTTATATGTGTGACATGCATGCATTTGTGAAACTGGCACCCCATTTGCATTGCTGTCATAAAGTTTTTTTAATAGTTTTCCACATCCCAGACATGAAACATGGGCCACATAAGATTTTGTCCTGAAAACAACTTCATTAAGTTGTTTTAAGTAATGAGGACAATCAGTATACACTTCCCTGCATGCAGAGTTAAATGAGATCCGGTCTTGCATCTTTCAGACATGAAGCAGCTAATATCTGGGTTAGAGACTTCATATTTAGGTCTGCTGTGCCTTCATATCTGTAATTTGCCTGCATATTTTTAGTGGAAGAAGTAATTGAGCAGCAGGAGCAACATGCCTGGTTTGGAGCAGGGGTGTAGTTAGGACTTCCTGTGCCCTCTGAGGGTATACTGAGCCGGACCCCCCTCATTTTGTTAAATGAAATAATCTTACACTGCAGTTTTTGAGGGCCCTCTTCAGGTGAATTGTCACTACCTTTTATAGCTGGGAGCTCCTCTGACCCTCAATTACAACAGATGATATAGGTTACACAGTATGCTTCCTGCTGCCTTATATCTCCTGGGAACAACCTGCACATGCATGCAGAAGAGTCGTATTTCGAAAAGCCTTCTCAGCGTTGAATGTGAGAATCAGCTGCATACTGACAGACATTATTCTGATCCCCAGACTGCATGTCTGTCTGCTGTCTCAGCCTTTATTTTTTCTTTCTCCGGCACCTTTGATCAGGCTAATGTTTTACTCCACACTGTCTGTGTTTAAAAGCCACATTTCCGGTGCCAAGCTCTTCGGCTGGTTGTTGCCAGCATGCTTTTTGTAATTAATGTGCATCTCACGGGCTGTTTATCAAAAGTCACACTCCTTAGTTGTTTATTCTATAGGGTTTCCCAAAATATTGAATGTCAAAGCCCCCCGCCCCACACACACACACACACAAAATGTATAGTGGACCAGCAGCAGACACTCATCTGATAGCGGCAGCTTGTAGCCTACTGTAGTTATAACTGATTGTAGAGCTGTGTGCATGTGCCAAATTAATTTAAAATGAATATTCATTAAAGTCATTAATGAGGAAATTAGCTAAAATGATGCTGATCTTAAATTCTTTGTTGGGTCTGCTGTGTTGACATTATAGTGGAGGAGATTATTTAGTGTTTCATCCTCTGAGACTTCAGGGGGGTCATTTGCTGCATGCGCGAATGTGTATGCGCATAGTTGAGGCTCGTGCGTCTCTCTGTCCGCCCGTGCGCGTGCCGTTAGTTTGACTTTTCCAGCATTTGAATAGCAGTTAGCAAAACGTCATTTTGGTTGCGAAGCGCGTGGAGGAGAGGAGGAATACAGCGTGTGGGTGCGTGTGTGAAAGTGTGTGTCCTGGATGGTGGGCTGAGCTCGCGCTGCACGCCAATCAAACACGAGGCAGGTGCGTGGTAGAGAGAGAGAGAGAGAGAGAGAGAGAGAGAGAGAGAGAGAGAGAGAGACGGATTAGGACTGCGCGTGGTGTCTCTGAAAAGCGAATAAAGCTGGCGCGAGCGCCGCAGTTTACTCACATCTCACAAGCAGCGCACTCGACAGTCGGAGACAAAAGCCGGTGCCGGATATAACTCAGTGATATTTGTTCGTTTGCATGATTTTAAAAAATGAGTTTTTTAAAGCTGCGTAGGATAAATCGATTTCTCTCGTGACGGGATATTTTTTGACGCTGTGACCGTTTTGGGAGTATTCTCCGGAGTCAGAGGTAAGGATGCTCCACCATTTCTGCTGTAAAGTTTGCTAAAATGTTGGTTATAATGTACTACATACGTAACGAAAACGGTGTAAGTAGAAGAAAATGCTTGAGAAGATATGTGTGGAATTGTCACATTCCGTTGCATTAACGATAGTTTAAAATTACGGTGGGCCAGAGGCATATTCTATTATTATTATTATTATTATTATTATTATTATTATTATTATTATTATTATTATTATTATTATTCGCATTTATATCGCATTTTTTTGTTAATAGATAAACAAACCTCTGCCTTTAATATTGTTCTATGGATAAACATGATGCCTGACTAACTGACAAGCGTATTTGAATAAAGGCCTGCTGTTACTTTGCAAGAGATTACATTTGGGCTGAACTGAAATTATACAAATTTAAATAGTTCAATGAATTGTGTGATTTGAAGCCAAGCTCTGAACTATTGAGTTGAGTTGGACACTTAAGAGGGTTAATGTTTATTGAAAATGCAGTTTAGTTGTGGAACGTATTTTTAGGAGACCAGGTTGTGTAATTCTGTATTTTGTTTTGCTATTATTGTAATGTTTTCTGTCAAATAATTGGTCATAAATGAATTAGCAATTTATTTTTAAAACAAACATTTCCTAAAATAATTGGGAAAAAATACTAGAAGTCTCTCTTTTTTCTGTACTTGTTTTAAATGTGTTTTTTTGTTCTTAAACATATCACAAATGTGATGCACAAAAAATAGTTTAATATGGGTGTGCTGTAGGTAACATGACAATTCCTAAAATATAGGCTACATTTCAGAAGTTGGCATCTTTATTAAATACTATTCCCAAGTAATATTTCATCACTAAACAGACACTTACTATGAAGTTAAGAAAATGTGCTTTGTATTGTACATTCAAAACATTGCATTATATTGTTGAAATAATAGCACAATTAATTTTGATGTCACCCAGCACATCTCTTCACAGTAAATTTCCTGCCATTTTCATGGTAATACATTTGAAATTATATCTAAATAAATAGGAAGACATTTTTCAGTAAAGGAATACAGTGTTTTAACAGTGCAACTGTTAAACTGGGCCAACAAAACAAAACCTATCACCTAAACATTCTTAAAATTCTGTCTGGGTGCTGTGTGTGTGCGTTTCCCTTTATCTGGTTGCTAAGGATGAACTATTTAGGTTGCACCATTTTCTATGTATAAAGGATATTTTAATATGTCAAAACACAAAATTTAAACATTAATTTGTGCCTATACGTGGGGCAGAAATATGGAAAGTATTGTACTTTCATTATTATGTTAGAAGAATGTTGTCCTCTTTCATAGTGTGTTCATTGGCCAACTATTGAAAACACATGCAGGCAAACACACGCATTAATTTAGAGCTATGAATGGAGAGCTGTAAAATGCTTCAGAGGCTATAACTTTGGGGAAATAAATTATTATTAATGTTTTTTTTATTTTTTTATTTAATCAGTTCCTGATTTAATTTTTTTAATGTAGAGGGACTATATAAAAATGTTGTATTGAATTTGCTGTCAACCAAACACTTAACTTATTATCACAGAGAAATGTTAATGCAGTGTCTTAATTCAGTTTATAATTTTTCTGTGCCCTCAATCATTTTGTAAGAGTAGTTAAGATGGCAAATCTATTTTTTTGTATTTTGTAGTGATGTTGAATTATTTCGTTTAATTATTGTTTAATTTTTTTTTTAAAGAAAGAAAGAAAAAAAAAACATGTTGGTGTTTAATAAATTGGGTAGGTCAATTTATTTGAAATGCATTTAATTTAAAAATAATATTCAATATTTTTTTGATTCTACAAATTCCACACAAGTATTTCTAGGCACACCTATGTATTATAAGTAATTATCTAGCTATTTGACATTAAGTGTAATACAAAGAGACTGGATGTGTGTGTGTGTGTGTGTGTGTGTGTGTGTGTGTGTGTGTGTGTGTGTGTGTGAACTTAAACAAGAGGATTTTTTATGGTAAAAAAAATAAATCAACATGTTTCTTTCTTTC
>JAOVVB010066689.1:0-14138 GCA_028570985.1 Heterobranchus longifilis | reverse complement strand
TCTCTCTCTCTCTCTGTCCCTCTCTCTCTCTGTCTCTCTCTGTCCCTCTCTCTCTCTCCCTCTCTCTCTCTCTCTCTCTCTCTCTGTCTCTATCTATCTCCCTCTCTCTCTCTCTCTCTCTGATGATACAGGAGTGTTGGGCCCTTTGCCAACAGTTAGATCTCAGTGGGGCCCATCCATATGGCCAGCATGTTCAGCAGTCATTACAGGGCCATTTAACACGTCTAATTGTCCAACATTTGACACCTTGTCAAGACAATTAGCTCAGATTATTCCTGTGTAAGACATTGTGATGTTGATCTTGTCACAAACTGTTGCAGAATTATGCATAACTGCCTGCTGTTTTTCATATTTACATTCCTGCAGACTGTATATGCTGTGAATAATCACGTTGACTTTTTCGTACTCAGGTTCTTGGCAGTATAAGGCATACTTATATAAGATTTTTTTTTTTCTGTCTATTTCTCTGCCTGTTCATAAATCACAAATCTATCATTCTGCCATTAAGTTTTGATGCTAATGTTTTTTTCCATCATGTAAATGATGCCATTAAGACTTTCTGCATATGTAATCAGGGTTTTTCCTGGCTCAAAATGAGGCGGAGGTGGTACCACCTGGTTGTAGTCGCAGGGTTGGTTTCGTTTCAACATTGGTGGAGACATATTAAGCAGGGGGTTCTGGTGGTTCTCCCCCAGAAAAGTCTGGTGAATTTTTATACAATTTCTCCTTTTTCTGCCTCAATTTATGGTGGACATGTATTTATGTAAAGGAAAACACAAAATGCAGGTGACAATTCAAAATATAAACAATATAATGCAGTAAGGGACTCAGGAATACTCAATTATTTAGTCTTCTGTAGATCAACTTTTATCATTTAAAGTTATCTCTGCAGTCAACACACATGTAGGCATGATTTACTCTTCCCTCCTCTTTTGTGTCATTTGTTTGGGGAAGTGACCTATTTAAATGTGCATGTGGCACTTACTCAGCTCAATGACAAATTAATATATTTTTTAGGGATGCATGATATCGGTACTGATAAATTCTTATTAATACAAAGCCAAAATGAGCGCAGCATCTACACACTCTGATACAGTAGGTGGCGGGATGCACCTTTAAAGTTGATATGCGATCCACCAATAAACACGTATTGAGTATTCATTGACATGTCGGATTTGACAGATTATGTCAAAGCATTTGATTTCTTAGGCAAAATATTCCATACAAGCCAAAGTATATTTGTAAATTTTTTTATATACTCTACTCGAAAAAACAAATGAACATTTGAAGAGTCAGAACTGTTGTTTGTTTTTGTTGTTAACAATAATGATGTCCATAGACCCCTTATGGACCCCTTATCAGACCACGTCACAAGTCATCCACTAGAGTCAACTTTTTACAGAAGGAAGAGTTTAAATCTCGACTATGTTGTGTTGCACAGTGGGATGTCATTCAGATTCAGATTCAGATTCAGACAACTTTATTGATCCCAAGAAGGGGAATTAATTTGTAGCTTACCACAATCAATCACAATCGCACAAACAGCCAACATGTTACATGACAAAAAACACAGATTAACAAACACAAAGGTCAGTCAAGGACAGAAAAGTCATAAATAAGTAAGCAATAATAAATAAATACAGGACATTTGTGTACATTTCGTGTACCATGTACAAGACTCAGTTGAAAAAAAAGTCATTTAAAATGACTACTGTCTGAGTTCAAAAGTCTGATAGCAGACGGAATAAAAGATTTTGAGTATCTATGTGTCCTCCTCAGAGGTGCACGATCAAAAGTGTAGCTACAATCGAACAAAAACACAAACTGAGGTGTGAAAAGGCCCTTAATCTTAAGGGGGCATTAGGAATGTCTGCACCAAATATTATGACAATCCTTCTAATAGTTTCACTGAAAACCAGAAATGTGAACCTCTTGGCGCAAGAGGAAAAACCAGGGGATCAACAAAGTCATTCGGATTCATTCTCTGGGAACCATGAATGTCTGTACAAGATTTTGTACCAATCCATGAAGTAGATATTGAGATATTTCACTGGAAAAGTGAAAAATCTGACCTGATGGATGACCATATCTGTCCGTTTCATCCATTCAGTCCAGACAAAAGTGGAGAACCGAACAACTGACCAACATTGCCATCTCAAGAGCCACAAAGCTTTCTAAAATCTACAGTTGATCCTTGAGTATACACATCAAGTCACATACAATAGTAGAGCCAATCCCCAAATTCATATTTTCCACTGAAACTGAGACACCTCAATTTAGAGTCCCCTCTACATTCTTTTAAGTCCTTGTTTCCAAACCCCATATTAGGGATAAAACAGAGATGCCAAACAAATGTATCCTTGAATAAATGTCCTCTACACTGCAGCGATTCATTGCTCAACAGCACAACATCCAACCAAGGATGCATCATATGTCAACACCCCCCCAATCTCTCTCTCTCTCTCCCTAATGCTGCTTATGCAGAGAGGAAGAAATCTGATGTCATGCCTGCCTGCCCTCGGCTGTCAAGCCCTCTGACACACACACACACAAACACACACACAGACAAACGTTATTTACAGTATAATTACTTCCATGACAGTTCAGATGCAAGGCCATCACTCAGTATTATCAAACTATTGAGGCGTGTAACAGTCTATATATAATGCAGACGGGAAAAAAAAAGAGTTATATTGCAGATACACACACGACCAACAACCACTGCAATCCATCTGATTTCTACTCACAAAATGATTTCTACAGTCATCTCAGGAAAAAAAAACGTTTTTTTTTTCCTTATAAATGAAGATTCCAAAAATCCTGAACTCATGAAGAGACCTTCAATAACACAAAGAAGAGCCAGAATAACCCATCAAAACTGGATACTTTCTCCTCATCATTATCCATTATCATTTAAATTCAGGCTAGTGTGCAGAATTTGGCAGGAAGTTGCCGGCAAGGGATATTTATATGGGTTTCTAAAGGCTACAGTTACTATGCAAATCCAGTGCAGATGACTGAGTGATTGCAGAGACGCTCCCATCCTGCTGCTCTCTCTCTTCCATTCCCCATAACCTGAGCCACCGGAGCAGAACATGCACTTGTCTTTGCTTCATGCTTCAATTTTAACGTTGCCGAGGGGCGTGCTGAGAGAAATCAGATGTAATTAGGTGAATGTTCGAGAGGCAGTTGGATATTAACATGGGTTTCTCCACTCGACATGGTGTTGAATGCCAGGCACACATCTCCTGCAGTCACTTTATGTTTGCAGACAGATGTTCTTTAAGCCCCCCCCCCCTGCTCCATCATGAAATTGTGGGACATAAGCACTAATTGACAATCACATTGTACATATTTATGATTGAGATAATGTGGTCTGAAAAGTCGTTTGAGTAAAGTTTTTGTCCTGTTGTTTCTTGATTTGAGAGAAACTAAAACTAGAGAACAACACATTTATGAGCTGCATGTCCAACCCTATCTCCTATAAATTATGTTTACATAATTAGTTTTTTCCAAATATGTTTTCAAGGAAACATAATTGTTGCTTTAATTATGTCCACTGACAATGTTTTTTCCAGCCAAAAAAGGGCTATTTTGGGCAGCATTATGTTTATCTTAAAATGTATTTGTTTTTGAAAATGACCATGTCTACATGTAGCAATCAAAACTAAATTATATACTTAAACACACACATTGTTCTGCTGCTATGGGTATCTCAATCAAAACAATAACAAAAGAGTTTGGAGCGTGGGATCATGGGAGTTGTTGTCTTCTCCAACATTGCCGTCATTGCAGTCAGTTTCTCCCAGTTAGGATTCCTTCAGTGTTCATCGTTCAGGAGGTTTTTCACCACGAGCTGAATTATCTGCAGAGGTCTGCTCCTCTCCAAAACACATGGACCAGGTGATTAAAAGTGGTAAACACACTAAATAAAGCAGTTTCATGTTAAAAATCTGTGTTTCTCTGACACGTTTGCTCAGCTCCTTTCTCTGAACACTTAAGATCCAGACGTCCGATGACTAAAATTCTTCATCCGGTTAAAAAAACGTCCAAGATTTAAAGAGGGTATCATAAAAATGTGGCTTAAAACTGGATAAAAAGTCAATTTATGACAGCTTTCTGCAGACAACCACAACACTGACACATGTGCAAAGGGGATGACACCACTGACAATGGAATGGACCGTCTAAAATCTCCCAGACCGTCTCCCAGATTTCTCTGGGTTTGAAAATTGTTGGAAACATTTGGGATAAAGTACAAACTCAACAAAATATATAACATAGGTTTAGACATTTTTAGACATTTTAAAAGTTACATATTAGATTTCAGCTGGCCCTTACATATTAATTGTAGGACTCAACAGGATTGAATCTTTAAAGTATGTGATTCTTGTTTGTTATTAATACCAGACATGGCTGAAGACAACAATAATGTGCAGCAAATATTGTGATCAGGGTTACTGGTAGGAGTGCAACTGAGAAGAACTGACAACAACAACAAAAAACTGAATAGGACATGCTTCGAAGAAAAATGGCAGAGACAGATTACAGATTAAGCGTGCCACATCCAGCTCTCTAACTGTCCTCTCTGTGTCTTTTCTCATGGTAAATGCTTTCCTTTTCTCTGTTTGGAGAAAGTAGTGGGAAACAGTGAGTCAGGCTGGAGTGCTGAGAGCTGGACCGGACTGTTAATGCTGCTCAATGAATTAAGAGTCGGTTCTGCTAGTTTACCATTTGAATGACTGGGAGGCTTGGGAAGGTAGCGAGCTCTGGACACAAAGAGATGCTTCACAGCCCCAATGCACTTTGGTTCACATCTACATGTCTAAATATTTGCTTCCAGGGACACAGCATGTTGTGCATAAGTGGAAAGACATTATACTGTACAACAACACCAAAAGAAGAAAAAAAAAAAACACGTCAATTTGATTTGTTGTCTAATTTGGATTTACAAGTGAGTTAATCATCATCTTTCAGCAATATTCTGTAAAGAGAGGCCTAATCAGACAAATCCTTACAAATGTATACTAATTAACATGCATTTCTACGTAAAATAATCCAATTCAGAACCACCAGGTGAAAAACCACAGCCTTTAATGAACCGACGTTATTATAAATGCATCAATGCCTGGGAGACTTTCTTTCCCCTGAAGGTATTTTCTCACTCAGTGCTTACTTGCAAGCTGTGCATCGCCTAATTATGTACCCATCTATCAGAGCCCTGAAAGTCCACCTAGTTCAGGAGGTGGAGCTGTCCATCATGTTTCGGTTGTTAGCTGCTTACAGAGTGTTTCCGCCATAGAAATAGAATGAGAGAAGAACAGACATTCCCATTCAAATCAGCATAGCAGGATGGTCAGAGTGGCGGCCATTTTTATGTGTACCGTTGCCATGCAACGGGCTAACTTCCGTGTAAACTTCTGTACAAACTGACTTGCAGCAAGTCGCGGACTCACCGAGGTGAGGAGGTTTTGCAGTAAAGACCAGAACGAGCAGTGGAGTAGTAAGGAAGCATGGAGAGCCAGAGCAAATGAGTAAAACTGAACAACTTAAAGCTTCATCTGCACATGCTTGTGATCACAGTGTAGGAAACACATCGCTATCACCAGATGAGTGACAGCTTTGTTTGGCTTATTTTCTTTAACCAGTGTTTTAACTGGTTACAGTGCTGGGTCCGTTTACAAGCAGGAAAAAAATGCTGGCCTGGTGGCAAACTTTCTCAAATTACAGCTAAACAGTACACGATGTGTTGCTGAAAACATTTGAGGAGGGAAATAGACAAAACAGTAACACAATCTTGATTCATATTTCATCAGCACCAACTCATTTAACATGATGCGTTAGACTAACTATTTCTTTGCTGTTTCTGCTTATACTGTCTATACTGTGAGCATTTGCACATTCCTTGCTAATATTCCTTGTACATATTTTTCTAAACTGTGTAGCTCTTCTTCACATAGAACACACTGTTTACGTTTTGTAAGATTCTTTATATATTAGAGTTATTTATACCACCTGTCTTTTGTGGTAGTTGTATTTTCTAACTTTGTATAGATACTTGTTTGGTCTTGTTTTTCTTTGTTTTTTCTCTTACCTTCTATTTTTCTGTTTCTGTTTTTCTTGATTTTAGTTTAATAGTTTGATCGGAGTTTCATGAGCCTGGTGTGTCGCGTTGGGTGGATCTGCTGACTGGACGGTGACGCTCCTCTGTCAGTCATCGTATCAAACCCACCCCTTATTAGATAAACGGCTGTGATTGGCCCGCCCAGGTTCTCTTTGGCTGGAAATCTGTCTGAACGTGAAAGGGACCGGACCTATCTGCCAGAGCAAATAAAACATGAGCTCTGCAGATTCATCTGGTTCTCAGGCTGCATTTATATTACAAGTTTCAGAATATCAACTTCAACTTTCAACTTCATTTGTCCCTGAACGGCAATTTGTTTTGCAGCGTCAGTGCAACATAAAAACAAACATGAAACAACAAACAGCAGCACTGCATCAACAAACAAGTAAATAATAGAAACAGTGCATGACTGTCCTGTCATCCCCCTTAAAAACATTACCAGCAATCTGCTCAAAATATGTCGACGGAAAACCACCAGCTGCAACAGCAAATTCCAAAGCAACATAAACATAAGTACGACCAGCATACATTACAATCAAATGAAATACATGCATCAGCAGAAATATAACCACTCATTCTTCTTTCTAGAGACTTGTTTTGAACAGGGTGACTGATTGTGGGTCGTGCGACGGTCGTGTGACGGAAGAGCGAACAACTCAAAGCAGGTGAGCACTTCTCCGCTCGCCGCTTCCACCAGCCCCGTCATCAGCGAGGCGAGAACATCAGCCGAGTCCTGATTACAGAGAGCGCACTTTACTGCGGCCTTACAGGAAACCCACTGAGGGCGCTATTTATGGAATACAAACGTTCAAGTCATATTTCAAGAGTAACTTTTCAAAGTTTACAGGGGGAATCCAAAATGCAGTTTGTGACTGCAGTACTGTGTGGCAAAAGACTACAGTATAAAGATTATATTACATTTTCAGATGTTTTTGGGTTAACAGAAGTGACAGCTGAAGACTCTACATACTGTCAGACCTGCAAACTACAGAGCAGTTAACTAAATATAAACTAAAGAAACTTATTATGCAAATTAAGCCTTTGGGAGCATTTTGAGATTAGAATACAATAAGGAAACAACATCTTGTTTGTATATATATATTTATATATTATGCATAGTATTATAATTATTGGTGCATGAATGTGTTCATCACTTTAATGTTGTAGCTGGTAAATGTGGAGCTAATTTTAATTCATTCATTTAGATTTTTGTATATATTATTTTGCATACCACTAGGTAGCTTGTGAATTTCTCCCTGGGGACCAACAAAGCCTTATTGATATAATAATGTCATCATTTATTTATGGATTATATTTTGTACTGTTTATCAGAATCTGCAAAGTAGCCTAAAGCTGTCAGATAAATGTAGTGGAATAAAAAGTACAATATTTGCTTCTGAGATGTAGTGGGGGAGAAGTACAAGGCAGCAGAAAATAGAAAGTCCAAGTACCTCAAATTTGTACTTAAGTACAGTATTTGAAAATGTACTTTCCACCATTGGTAACCGAATTGAGAAATGCCATGAAGTAATACTAGCTTTTAGCAATTTTTTTTTCTAATTTAACATTAGGGCTATTTAACACTGAGCAAGAAGTATGTATGTACAGAAACATAAAGCACAGATAAAATGTACTGATCTCTCCCTGAAGCTGAAGCCATTTTAAGAAATGTTTAACCCACAAATCAAAAACAAAAAAAACGAAGAGGTTCAGGATCAGCGTGATCCAAATAGCGTGGAACTGGTTGCGTCTGCTAATGGCACAATTAATCATACAGGCCACCGCATGTGTCACATACTAGAACAACACATTCTTTTCATTTCCACATGGCACGAAATTCCCCTCTCCCACCGACCCCGCTTCCTTGTCTGCAGCAGGAATATCTCCAGGCTGCCTCGCAAGACAATGGCGCACAATTACCCGGAGCAGAAAGCACTGTGGCACTGACAAATGTAGTTTTTACTGAGCAGGAGACATTATGTTCTCACATCAGAGTTAAATACCTCCTATTTATCTCAGCCAAGGCGAGGGAGAGAAAAGAGCAAAAAGGGAAAAGGAAGGCAGGGGGAGAGAAAGTCAGAGTGATCAAGACAGACAGGGAGAGGGGGAAGTAAGCCGTGGGCTGCGGAGACATTGCGAGACGTTCCATGACAACCAGGCAGGAGGATTCTGAACCATTTCGTCCTATGTTCCTATTAGGAAAAGCACAGCGAGAAGGTGCCGCTGCGTAATGACCTATAGCTTATTTCTCACGCGGAGATGAATGGCACAGGCTATTTTGTGCAGCTCAACTGAAGTGAAAGTGACTCACATTGAAAGACATTTTCATTTTATATGAGTCACAGTCAAGGTTTTGGATCAAGGCTGAAAAGTCTCATTACAACAAAATGTTTCATCTCTTGCTTTTCTGGATAAATTACGCAGTTAAATCTGCACCAAAGCTGAATTTGTAAATTACTAAATCGAGAAGAGGAACATTTTACGTTTGTTTTTAGCCGTAATAGTTTGTTAACAACTAATGTGTGACGAGGAAGAAGATTACATCAGCTAGTGAAGAAATTGTGCCATTAAAGCGTTTGAAACCAAAGTCAACGTTGACTTATTTTAAATTAACCAGCACGACTGCGTTAGTACGTAACCACGTCACGTACAGCGTTTCACGGATGTAACTACATCACGTACTATGTCTGTAAAAAAGATGAATTTTAACCTAAACCATGAACTTTCTGTAGTAGTTCTGTTTCATAACAATCAATCAGTAATGACAAAACACACTCTTTGTGACCAAAGACAATTTCCCTGCCTCAGCTGGACAATAAAGTTCTATTCTATTCTATTCTATTCTATTCTAAAGAGCGACCATTTCTCAACATTAAATAGAACAGCCATATGTTGTTTTGGGATTTTAGGTCATTTTAGGTCATTTGTTATTTAGGTATGAGGACATGCTGGATATTTATATGAAAAAAATACACATTATATTTCTAATAAAGGCATTCATAAACATAAACAAAGACACAAATAAGGGAAATAAAATCTGTGTATATAAGTACATACCCATACTGCAGTTTCATGATCTATAACCCTCACTCCCCCCCCGCCACAGATATATTCATATATTCACACAAACACTAATTTCTGCTCATGCAAACCCTCTTACAGTACATGCACACAAAAGACAGAATAAAGGAAAGAAATGTATTTGTGTTTAAATGGCATTTGCATTTTTTTCTATGATTTACCAAATGCTAATAAAGCCATCATCATAATTATTTTCTTTTGTTTCGATGCAGTATTTTATTTATAGAAATGCAGTGTTTAGTGCAGTGTTTAGCCTTTGTCTAGTCAGAGAGAAATAAATGAGACATCATTTTTACAATGACCCTGAAGAAGACCTATGTTGGTCATTTTAAATATGTATATTGCCATGTAAAATAAAGGCATTTTAATTTTTACACAAAATCTACAGTGCGCCTTGGGAGACTTGCATTCTTTTTATTTTTTGAAAGAGTATATTTTACCCATGCAAAGAGCCCTTCACAAGATGAAAGAAACATAATTTTACTTCCAATAGAAAGCAGTATATTTACTGAGTTGCCTCAAGTAAGCATAATCATGTGTCACATGGAATAGGTCACAAGGCCTAAAAACACATGCAAATCACATTAACCTTAACACCAGCATAATGTAGAAACATATATATGAAATTAAAATATGAAAAGGCACATATTTATGGAGAATCGTTATGTTTGTATAACACTGAATGCATGAATTTGCTGTTCACGGAACATTGCATTATTCTTTCATGCAGAATTCAAACATATTTAAACTGAAATTTGGCGTTTGTGTATTTGTTGCTGTATGTTGTCACCATGTTTGTGTGTCTGTTGGGTGGCTGCCTCCTCCGTACAAACTACTGGCTCATGAATCAATGTGTTTGTGTGGACCGCGATCATTCGTTTGGAAAAAGGTCGTTTTGGGGGGTCAGGGTTATTTTTGTTCTCAAATATATTTCTTGCCTTGCTGGTCGGGTGAATTATAGCTTTCTTTGCTCAAATTTGGACCGCTGCCCATATTCTGAGGTAATTCATAGTGGAGAGGTGTTTTAAATTAATTAAGCACAAATTAAATCAAATCAGACATACAGGAGACACATGCATGTTTACAAATTCAGGTGAAGTTGGTCAACTGATCAGCGCAGAGATCAACCACTTCTATAAGTAAAAAAAGGGAAAATGATGAATCGCATAACATGGCTGCAATCATGTTTATTATTAGTATTATTAGTATTTTTTAATTAAAATTCAGCGTGCTGCAAACACCCAAAAGTGCCATATTGAAAAAAAAGGTTTCCATGTCTTTTTTGATTATAAATCAGGTCTGGGTTCATAATAAATACTGAGAGAGCATCAAAACTCTCAATCCATGCAGAAATGCACACAGCCCGTATTCAGAAACTGTGCCTTTAAACGAGGCGTCAAGATTTCTTTAAGGTTATGATGTCA
This sequence comes from Heterobranchus longifilis, assembly GCA_028570985.1. NCBI lineage: Eukaryota > Metazoa > Chordata > Actinopteri > Siluriformes > Clariidae > Heterobranchus > Heterobranchus longifilis. The sequence goes on along the minus strand of JAOVVB010066689.1, from coordinate 3,510 downwards.
CAACTATATTATATATGGGTAGAAAGTGCTGCTACAGTGCTGTTACAGTCATTCTGCAGCTGCAATGATGGTGCAGAGACGGACAGAGCGCAGATGTAGAAGACCCGGAAAGACTGACCAATCAGTGCAGACTGGGCTTTTTTGGTGGGGGGGCTTAAAAATACACTAAAAGCACTAAAAATGAGTGTGTCAGACAGAGGGTGAATACAGGAAAATAATCTATAGTTTCTTTGAACATTAAATCATATAAATGAAAATGAGCATAATATGGGATCTTTAAACAACCAAAACACCATCCTGAAATATTATCATTACCTCGGCTCAGTAGCATGCTACTGCACATTATGATATTTATAATGACATTTGCTTCCAAGAACACTAAAAGCATCTTGCTTTGTGTGTACTTTGTTTCTTATCTTATCTTTGTCTCCAAACAGGTGACATCAAATTGAATGTCACACCGCAGGCATGACTTGATTTTCTGGAGCAACCAATTTCACAGTGTAGCCTGGACTGTCTGTCTCTGTGGTCTTTCATTTGTGAAGGTTATCCAAATAAGACTGAAATGCTTCACAGGCATTGGCTTGTGTTTGTGTGTTTGGTGGCTCTCCAGCTATCAGAAGGCCTCTTTCTCTTGTCTTCCTTTCATTTCAGAAGCCCAGCAGAGATTGTGTGAGTCTGGCCCCAGTAAATTACCGGGGATCATGGCAGGTTCAAGGTCAGACGCAGCTTTGAGTAAGGTCGAATGGAGGAGGTTCAGCCCCATCTCCTCTGCACCCAGCCCTTCTGTAGGAGAAGCCACTGTCATTGCAGATAATTACCTCTGCAATGTGTGATGTTTAGGGGGGGGTCTGCTGTGTGTTTGTGTGTTTGTGTGTGTCTTTGTCCCCTGCCTTTTTTCTTACCAATATTTCCAGTATCTGCCCTGTTTCTTATTTTCTCTATTTCATCATCAAAGTATTTGTTATAAGGTCATGTATCATCAGTTAAACACTCACCATGTGTTTTCATGAGGCTGCAATCACTGTTAAAGGGACAGTTCACCCCAAAATCAAAAATACTATTTTTTCCTCTCACCTGTAGTGCAATTTATCAGTCTAGATTTTTTTGGTGTGAGTTGCAGAGTGTTGGAGATATCGTCCAGTGATTTCTGCCGTCTCTCCAAGATAATGGAGGCGTAAAAAAAAATACATTTGAAAAACTCGACAGAAATCATGAGCCGGTTACTCAAGATAATCCACAGACCTTGTTGTGAGCAGGTTCATGTAGGAACTATTTTCTTTCTACTGAACGACACCTGTCAACCGTATCACTGCACAGAAGGAAGCGTGCATCTACTCCTGGACGAGAGGCTTGTGCTCGCGACAGCGCCAGATGTAAACTTTAATGGCGTCCTCCTCGGCTGAGCGGTTAGCTAGGTGAGTTAGCAGTATTGTATCAGTATCAGTATCTTCCTGCATGGTGATACGGTTACATATACGGTTGGCGGTTAGTGTAGTTCAGTAGAAGGGTGTCTTGAGTAACTGGGCCATGATTTCTGGAAAGAGACATTGCTGTTGAGTTGGGTTTGGGGCACCACAAGCCAAGTGCCATCTAGTTCCATTATGCTGGAGAGAAGGCAGACATCTCTACAGCCAATATCTCCATAAATCTATCTAGACTGATAAACAGTGCTACAGGAAAGAGGTGAAATGTGTATTTTTGATTTTAGGGTGAACTGTCCCTTTAATACAATCATCATACACATTTCCACCTTTAGCCTCAATTTTCACTTTCCATTTCTGTTCCCATATGACTTCTGATGCTATTAAATAGACTGTTCATTCAAATTTAATTTTCCTGCAGCATGATCTCATGAAGTCCTCGATAGAAGAGGTATGCATCCTTTCTACCTTAGGTGCAATATTTATTTTTTTTGTCATTGTCATCGTTTTTCATTTAACTATTATTATTTTTGCAAATGCAGCTATATTTCAATTGTTCCTTGGGTGCTACTGTATTAAAAAAAAAGCCCACAGCTATATACCAAACATACAGTGGCCGCTGCCAGAAAAAAACTGACATTTGAACAATGTCAAGTCTTTTACACAACGATCATCTTCAGCACAGAAACACGTCTTTTATAGTCTCTGTGTCACTGTGTCACACATTGTAAGGCTCTCAGGGCTCTCGGTGAGCTGAGGCATAACGCAAAATGGGCTGAGGGCGATGGGTATTTGAAAAGAAAGCTCTCATAGCATTCAGTCTTTAGCATTTACTGCGTTTCATAGTGCAGCGGGTACCAGGGGGCTGGAGGAATTAATCCATGGCCCCTTTTCATAAAGTTAGTGAATGCCCTGAGTGGCGCTAGGAGAAAAGCACCCGGGCCCAGCAGCGTTGGGAACTGCTGATCCATGATGCCTTTATGCTATGCTGGTCTGCATCACTATGCCTTCTTCTCCAGCCTCTTCATCTGCTGTAGCTGTATCTGCTGAGGGAGAAAACCTGACTGCACTCCATGAATACAGAGAAGCTGTCCAGAAGGCATCTGCTCAAAGACCCTCATACCCCAATATTCTTTGTCTTTCCTCCTGGCTGTCTGGTGTTCACAGCTCACTAATGCACGGTGGCATTAAATGATTACAGTGAGGTACATTACCCTCACGCTTAACACTTTACAGTATTTTAGAAGTAGTAATATTTGATATGCTATAAGTAAGCAAAAAATAAAAAAGAATCATTTGTTCACGCAGTTGTGTAAGGTAGTTACAATACACACATGCACACACACACACACACCATTAGGCGTATATATATTTTACCAGCAATGTGTTGGATTTTACAGTCGAATGATTATATTGGGAAAGTAGAGAGGTCAAAGAGAAAGCTATCAGAACCATGGATAGCTCTGACAGTCAAAGTGCAGAAATGTAAAAAGTGCAGAGGAGCTGTCTATTTCACTGTGGTGCTGAAATGACCACTCACTTTAACAAAAGGCATTTTTTTGGTGCAAGAGTAAAAGTAAAAAGAGTAAAAGTTAGCCCAACAGCAAATTAAGAGTTACCTTGTATAATGGTTTACAAATCACGAATCATCGATCACAAAACAGTAAAAATAGAACCCACTGATAACATTTACATACTGCGCATTTCAGATTCTTCGGGATCTTTGATTTTCGCAATGAGCCGAGGACTTATTACCTCCGCCAAGGAGATGTTGGTTTGTTTGTCAGCAGAATTACATTCATTTCATTAAATTTAATTTTGGAACAGATCTGAATCACAGGACAGATACACAAATTATTGTGTTTTTTTGTTCGGTTTGTCTGTTTGTCAGCAGGATTATGGAACAACTACTGGCCCAATTTTCATGAAACTTGGTAGAAGGGTGGAGCATGGGCCAAGGAGGAACTCATTTCATTTTGGAGCAGATCCGATTCGGTACACAGATTATTTTTCACTTTGGTTATGCATTTCGAGATAGGGGCATTTCACCGTCTGCACTTTCCAAGGGCTCCTCTAGTACCTGCTG
>JAOVVB010066650.1:0-14139 GCA_028570985.1 Heterobranchus longifilis | reverse complement strand
CCTTGAGAGAATGAACTAAGGCCTGAGGCGTCAGTCTATAGTTATATAGCGCCACTCAGCGGTAAAAGCCAGCAAACGCACAAACACAAATGCTGTCGCCATGCGCCGCGACGGTAAAAGTTGAATACCGCCTGTCCACCTACTGTAGTTCTTAAATTCTCCATAAAACCAGGTGAATCTGCCACAGACATGATTCAGCAAGTTTACAGCGATGCTGCAGTGAGCTGTTCAAGGTGTTTTTCAAGCAATGGCACGTATACTTCAAGTGCGAAAGAACATCACTAGAAGACGACGGGAGGTCAGGAGAACCTTCAATGAGTTCAACCCTCAAAAATGTTGAAACCATTCGGCAACATGTGCATGACGATCTACAACATTGCTGCCACTGTCGGTGTGTCACACAGAACAGTCCAGGGATTCCTCACGTGTGATTTGAACATGCACAGTGTTGCCTAATTCGTGCCCAGATGGAAGAGCAGAAAGAACATCAGGCCAAAATCTGCCAAGAACTCAGTGTACCTTGGATGACCTGTCTTTCATGTTGAGGATCATAACCTTGGGTGTATAGGTACAAGCCTAAGACGAAGCAAGAGTCTTCACAGTGTAAGAGCCCATCTTCTCCACAACCAAAAAGTTGAGGCAGGTCCGCAGCTCACCAAGTGCATGTTCATAGCTTTTTTCTACATTCGCAGCATTTGTCCCTAGGGGCCAGACCGTCAATAGCAAATTCTACTGCCAGGTTTCAAGGTGTCTGAGGGAGGATGTATAGCAATTGAGGGAGCATGTATGTAATCTTTTGATACCCTCCTATATAACTAGACAATTCTAGTCTGAAGGGATGGGAATCACCAGTCCCCTCTTAATACAATATTATCACGATTTTTGGGTGCCGATTCGATTAAGATTTTATAAATACCCCGATTTTCACCCAATTTTATTACAATTTTAAACCTTTAAAAATGATAAATGAATAATTAAATGTAGTCCCTTATAAACCAAGACAAGTGGAGTATTTAAATAATACAAATTAACTTCATATACATTTATTGTTCATTTTTAACATTTATTCGAGGAGCATGTACTGTATCTCTGTCATCCACCATAATTATTATTACTAATAAAAAGCACTGAGATCAAAATGTGTAAATAGTTTACCTGTATGATTATAAAGAAATGGTGCCATTTTACGGCGGCACGGTGGTGTAGTGGTTAGCATTGTCACCTTGAACCTCCAGGGGTCTGGGTTTTCTAGTACCTGCTTGGTGGGTACTCCGATTTCCTCCTACAGTCCAAAAACCTGCAGATTAGGCTTATTGGCTTTCCCAAATTGCCTGGTGTGTGTATGTGTATGCCCTGCGATGGATTGGCACCCTGTCCAGGATGTACCCTGACTCATGCCCTATATATAAAGCAGTATAGACGATAAGTGAGTGAGTGAGTGAGTGGCATTTTACTGCCTCAAATGCCTCCAAAGCCTCAAAATGCTTTCTAATGCACGTGATTTTTGACTAATCACGCTGAGACTTAAGTGTGTGTAATGCGTGGTTTTGAGACTAATTTGCTCGCAGAGTTTAGAGAAAAAGGCAGACCGGAGGCATTTAAATGTGTGCAGTTTTTGATAATATAATGACAGGCACACTAATGTAAACACTGCTCTGCGGGGAACACACGTAAAAGTGTGTTTCTGTTGCACCACTTGGAAGCTTCTGTGCTCGGTAAAGAATCCTTTATATCAGAAGCTGATCGGCTGATCATCCATCAAACTGAAAACTAGCCATTTCTGTTAAAAAAAGCCAATTTTTAAACAAGAAACGTCTCATGACATTTGCGTGCAAAACGAGTGACGCACATGCCCTGAGACTGAGCATGGGATACCAATTATCCTGCAGTGCTCAAGAGATAAGAATCATTGGCTCAGTTGTGATCACAAAACGCTCGACAGACAAAGCCCCTGTGTACTACTTGTATATCAAACCCTCTGTCATTTATTAAGTTAAAATTTATTAAAAATTTACTCGCAATCCAAGGTTCCACTGTATAGACCTACATTGTCGGTACAAGGTTGGTGTATGGTTCGGTACTGCAAACCACTAAAAGATTCAGTGATGTTTCACAGTACTGGAAAGAGCGAAGAGCAGCTGCCTGCCATAGCTAACAATCAAAACTAGTCATGGTAGCACTTTCAGCAAGAAAACACATCTGCTAACGTTATGTCAACACTTTGTTAAACAACACTTTGTCTGCTTAGTAATTGCCACTAAGTCATTCTGAACTGCCTCTGAACCATCTGTGTTGTGTTTCAATCTTTCATCACTGCTAATTAACATGAGCCCAATCATACCCAACATGTCGACAGGTTCATGACTCCCCTCATCGCTTTATTCATGGCTAAGGCAAACCACAAAATTAACTTCTAACACAAGGCTGAACCTCAAATCCTTCTCTATCCCCTGACCAAAGGCACTATTTGAGGGTGTAGACCAAGGGATTTTGCAACCTACAGTACATAGTGCACTAGCTTTCCATTTTATGCTATTTGGGATTCAACCCTGGAACAGTTAGTTAGCTGAGGCTATTCTAAAGCAGAATAAGTGGAGACATAAAGAAACTTATGAGATTTACAGGATTGTCCACCTCCTCCATGGTTTATTTTCTTCAACGCTTGCCTAAAACTGTGCACATTTGACACATGCCTAGAGTGAATTTGTGTAACATGCAAATTAGGCCCCGTGCTGAGCATGTGTATGTATAAAGTATGTATGAGTGTGTACCACCCAGGAAGTCGGAAGTAATGGTTGGTAATTTTACTTGTCAATATATACTTATGTAATTAATATACTTACATAATGTCAATGACATTCGAAAAAAGGGTACCAATGCACCATAAAAAGGGCATTGTGGGGCAAATGTGGTTTCTATGGTTTCTAAAATCAATATGGCAACATGGCAGCTGGTCAAGGCATGACAGCAAAATGCAGTTGTTGCCATCGTGTTCACACCCTGAGTATTACAATTAAAAAAAGTAAAAAATAAATAGCACAATAAAGCAACAGCTTGTCTAAATATGTAAATGTAGTAAGCTGCCCTTTTAACCTGATTACAGTGCCCACGCTGGACCAAAAGCAAACGGAATGCATTAAGCACAGCAAAGCAGCATGTGCCAATATTCTGCTCTTTTTCATTATCTCAGGGAGATGTAAATGATGAAAAGGTCCTCATGGTAAGAGATTTTGTGTATCAGAGGTGCAGGCTGAGGGCGGTTTTCTGTTGAGTCATTCCCTGACTCACACATGGGAGACGGGAGTGTTAGTCTTATAGGCCGAAAACTGCTTGCAGTGAGCTCTCAGTAAAACATGTATTTGGTTTATTAAGAACAGTGTGTAATAGTAATCAATTCAGGACCCTTAACAGAAACATTTTTAATATTCTATTATTTTATTTCATTTTGTAAGTTTGCCCCCGTTAACTGTCATAAAAGTACGAGTGGATGCAGTTGCGGTTCGACCACATTTTAATCCAACTAGGGAAAACAAACTTTGGAATCAATATCATAAACAAGAGTCACGCAGGAGTCAGGTAAGATGCAACCAACAGAAACTAAGCAAACAAATAAACAAACATACAAACAAATGGAAAACAAGAACCAAAACCAGGCAGACAACATTGAATAATGTAAGGCTTGGTATAGACTGGTCCTACATTGGAGTGTATTTTAAAGAGGACTCTTGCCCTCCTGTGTAAGGGAGATAAGAATTTCTCCATTCAGAACACCCTGCAGTGTCACCACTGCAGACAGCATTTATTTGACGCATTACTCTTAGGCACCAATTCCGACACATTCATGACATTGTTTGTCACTTTAGGAAGGTGAGTCACCTGCACTAAAAGTTACACTAAGAGGGGGATCTCGCATTTGTGCAGTCATACACTGATGTTGGACGAGAAGGCCTGGCTTGCAGTCTATGCTCTAATTCATCCCAAAAGTGTTATATCAACTCAGGACCAGGCCATCCCCAAGCTGTTCCTACAAAGTTGGGTGCATAAAATTGTCCAAAATGTCTTGGTATGCTGAAGCATTAGGAGTTCCTCTTACTGGAAGTAAGGGGCCGAGCCCAACTCCTGAAAAACAACCCCACACCAGTTGCAACATGACTCCATAAAGACATGGATAAGCAAGTTTGGTGTGGAAGAGCAGAGCTTGCGAGCCAGGCCTTCTCGTTCAGCATCTGACCACACTCGTCCAGCATTGTGTCTGATCACACAAATGCGCTTCTGGAAGAATGGTCAAAAATTCCCTAAACACACTTCTAAACCTTGTGGAAAGCCTTCCCAGAAGAGTGGAAGCTGTTATAGCTGCAAAGGGTGGCCCAATTTCACATTAAAACCTATGGATTAAGAACTGGATGAATTGCAGCCCTGGTAACCTCCAAATGCTGGAAACTGCTATACCTTTTTAATAAAAATTGTGGATGTTCTAAACTCAGTTTAATATAATAGAACATTTCCCAAATTGCCCAGTGTGTGAGTGTGTGAGTATATGTTGATTTGATTCCTATTGGCCTCCATAGTCTCTAGTCGGACTACAAAGGTTCCTACTGTAGATGAATTGATGGAAATCCTTATATGCAGCTGTATGTGTCTTCTGAATCACTGCTGATGACTTGTTAAGGCTAAAGGTGTAATAATCTTACATTTAAAAAATTAGCAATCTAGAATCAGCTGTTGTCCCTTTTGCAAACCATTTTTCGTTTAATGATTGGTGGGTCTCTTGCGTCTAAACATGTTTTTCTATGTTGTAGAGCAAATTTCTTTCACAGGACTATTCGTCAGTTTAGAGCACAGACCATTTTCCGTGTTTATGCTCTTGTTCCCCAGACACATTTAACTAGATGTTAAAAACAAGGGTTGATGTTGGATGTAAGCACAGACTGCAAATGAAACAAATATTGAAGGATATATTGAACTAAGGACTATAAACAGAGAATCTTCTGGACAAAGCAACAGAACTAACATCCAAACTGAAATGTGACCAACAAATGACAAATGACCTTCTGAGTAATCGAACAGATGCAAGACAAAAAACAAATGTGTACAGGCTATAATTCTGCGCTAGCATAGCTTTCTTGGCTTGGGCTTTCAAGGCATGAATCAGGGCAGGGCTCATGGGAAACATGGGATACCTCAAAGCTAAGGGCATAGTTAAGTGATAACAGAATTTACCTCAGTTTGAGATTTGGTGAGGTAGATCTCCCACTTGACTTGAGTAAGTTGAAGAAAGACCTGTGGCACCTGCTCCATGACGACCAGAACAAAGAAATCTGATGGACTGATGTCTCTGGTGCAGGCACAGAGACTGCATCATGGGAATGGCCACCTAAGCGAGCAGCTTGTTGAGTATACGTTGGACTCTGCTTTGGCCTGCATTCTGCACAATGTAGAATTGTGAGTGTAAAAATAAGGTCAGTGAATGGATTATTTAAATCATAATCTCACTCAGTAGTCTTCCATACCTCTTTATCTTGTATACAGGGTTGCGAAGGGACTAGAGCCTTGCACACAGACCAAAAGCGGGAACCCGGGCCCTGCCACATTGCTAACCACTAAGTCATTGTCCCACCCCAAAAAAGCATTATCTAAATTCAAAATTAAAAGCAATTAAAGACATAACAATTCAGTTTTTGTGCCATTTACAGTTTTGTATTTACAAAACTGATCCTGTTTTCACATGGGGACAGGGTTAGTGCTCATTAGCCAAAGAGCAAGTAATTGACATCTGACTCAATGTGAAGTCACTTCAGACTGGCGTTATGGAGAATTTGGCTTCCCTTCATAGCAACTGGCTAGATAATGCTTTATCATTGTGTGTGTTATTTTAAAGCTCTATATATTGAAACCTTGGATTACGAGCATAATTCGTTCCGGAAGCGGACTCGTATTTCAAAACAGTCGTAAACCAAATAGAATTTAGAAGAAATAATGGAATCTCAAATTATTCATTCCACAGCCCCCAAAAAAATATATATAAAAATAATTAACTTAAATATAAAGTAAAAATAAAACAAATTAACCTGCACTCTACCTTTAAAAAAAAAGGAAAAATGAATCCCAACAGATAAGTGTTTCCGTGTGTGGCACCGGCACGGTGTCAAATTACACGCGCGCACACACATAACGCACACACCCGCAGCGCAAGAGAGAAACACACACACACATACAGTAAAGGCGAGAGAGAGAGAGAGTATGTGTGTGAACCGGCACTGTGCCAAATTACGTGCGCGCATACACATAACGCACACCCTTAACGACAGAGAGGGAGAAAATGGATTTTTAACCTCTAATGAGACTTTCTTTTGCTTTACACGCGCACACACACGTATTATAAGAAACAGTACTCACGCGCTGTACACACGCGCTTTCAAACACAAAATAAAATATGTTTTACGCACACACACATGGTCACAGTGTTATAGTAAACAGTACACGGATGTTGATTATACCAGTAAGAGACGAGCACCAAGATCCAGCAGGGGAGATGATTACCCGCAATTCCGCTGCGCAAGAGAGAGAAAAACCGTTGACTCAGTTGTGATCGATCACGTGACACTTGGCGTCAAAACAAGAAGCGCATGTGTGATGCATGATACTCTGTGCTCGTAAACCAAGACTTGCTAATTTTTCAAGTCAAAATGCATTAAAAACCTTTGCTCGTCTTGCGGAACACTCGCAATCCGAGGTTTCACTTCATTTGAATCTATCGATCTCTCGATTTATCTATCCATGTTTGCAACAACAGTAGATGTATCCGCGACTTCATTCGGCTGGAATTTAATTGCACACTCATTAGCTTGTATTTAAATCTGCCATCTGTTAAATTTTTAGATGAACTGACGGTTTTTTTTAAATGTGATTTTTTTTTATGATATAAGGATGTTTTCCATTGAAATTTTAAAGTAGCATATCTTCTCTTCCAGTTGGCCATTTGTGATGAAACAAAGCCTATATGTTACCTCAAGCTCAGCCAAAAACACTTGTGAAAAACACATAAAAATTTGTTCAGTAGTATTTACATGATGTGTGCACAAACAAACCGGCAAAAATTCCATCTTGATGTGTTACATTACTCATCTTACGTCCCCCCAAATTATTGTACAGACACGGCAACTTTACAGTTTTACATATATATCGAATTGGGACACACATTGAATCAGCACCTATAGCTCTCATGGTATCATATATAATATCATACCACCACTACAAATTAAGTACAACAGATTTGAAAGATTATATCATTATTTCTGATTTGCATTTTTAACAGTTACACACTCAGACTCTGGACCGTACATTGTTTTGTCTGATTGTTAATCTTTCCTCCAACAGCTCACATGCATCTTCACTTGAAGCAATAAATAACTAACAGAAGTTGAAAAAAAAAATTATAAGAAGAAGTCAACAATGGTTGGTTTATACAACCGTGAAAAACTGAGAGTATCATATCACGAATTAAAATTCCTTGCTTTAGTTAACCTTAGCCAGACTAAGAGATTCGGTATGAGTAAGATGCTGCTTAATACTACTTTTATATATTAATATCCTTCAAGAAACGGTGCCTAACCTGATACTGGCTCCTCCAGCACCAGCTTCCCGTCAGGTTTCAGGACCCGGGCCATCTCCGCCAGAATCTCAGCGCTGTGGACTGAAGCAGTGTCAGGAAGCAGCTGGGACAGAACCCAGTCGTAACTTGAAGCCGAGTGTGAGGCTGGAACAGGAAGAAAAGTTGTTTAAACCTTAAATTTTATAGGCTGAGACACTCTGGATGGGAAGCTGGTCAATCACAGGGTATCACACACACACACACACACACACACACACATAGTCAAACATGCAATGCCCAGATAGTATCAACCACAAACGCCAGAGAAGCTCTGTAGTAACTCACATATCTTGAGCTGTTCCATGTTCTCAAGGGACACCAGGTTCTGGCCACCAACCACAGCCCCGAGCACCTCAGCAAACGCCTTCAAAGCCGTAGGAGAGGATGGGTGCGTCCATACCACCATCGCTTTATCTCCCTGTTTCAGTCCCAGATCCGCCATGACCACCTGCCACCAAAACCACTTATTATATTGCTGACTAATATAACATGTGCACAGTGACTCAGCAGAAAAACAACATTATCATGAAGCTGTGCTTTTGTTTTTTTGTGTGATGTATATCATTTATATTCTGTTAATAGGTACATTTTGGTCCCAATTGCCAGTTTTTCATTGATTTACTTTTAATTCATTCGAGAAAAACAAGTGTTATTTAAACTGATAACCTTGTGTTGATGTTGATGTGACGCGATATCAGCAAAAAAAACTCTACACAAATAACAACGAGGTATTCCTTTTAAATATTACAAAGAAACGAATGAACATTTACATAATATATATAAAACGCTTTAATACTTACTAATAATGTAAAATGTTCGTCAGATACAGGCACGGGACTCAACTTGCCGTTCCGTCCGGTGAGTCGACTCGTTCACGTACAGGCGTCGCGATAAAATTACGCAATTCTTTTTTTTTTGCTAGCGTTAGCACGCTAGTCGGTTTCAGAGCCGCGATTTAAAGAAAAACAAAAACAAAAAACAACCATTGGCTTTGTTAAAAATGAAGCGGGAAAATTATATTATATACTATCATTGAACGAAATGTAATATATACTATATTCTGCTAGCGAATATTTTGACTTTAGAATTGCTAATCCTTGTATCCTTGGTAACCGGAGTCGCGATGTAATGACGTCAGCGCGACTAACATTATTATGCTAAAGGAAGCGTCCTGTGTCCCGCTGTCGATATGGCGGCGCTGGTTCGAGGCCTACGCGCTGGAGGAGCCCTGCTTGGTCTCGGCAGCGGTAAGCTCGGCCTAGTGAGTCGCTTTCTGACCTGGTGACTTTTTGTGCGGGTTTTCTTGCGTAACCTTGAATATATATATATATATATTTTGCAAGGTTGCTTTCTAATTGTAATATGTATGTTACACCATAGTTGCAAGGTCACCCTAATGTCTGAGTCTTTGACTTACTTTAAAGTGAATAAAGTTGTTGTTTTGGCTTGTATGCATTGTTTAGATAGTCAAGGTTTCAATAAATCCTAGAATGCTCGCCAGAAATATTTTACCAGTAACATATATACAGAAACACGGAGAAAGTTTGTTTGGAAAGTGGGACTGTGCTGTGGTCAGGGATGGGAATCACCAGTCACCTGCCGATACGATATTATCACGATACCTAGGTGGCGATTTGATTAGTATTGTGATTCTATAAGTATCACAATTTTACAAATATTTCGATTCGATATTACATTCTCCCCCGATTTTATTACAATTTTAAACTTAAAAAAAAAGTTTAATGAGCAATTAAATTCAGTCCATTCCTTATGACATTAGTTTTCAGACTTGAAAACCAATTGCAGCATTCAAACAATACAAACTAACTTACAAAAACAAAAGTTTATCTGAGCAACACATATCTCTGTCATCTGCCATAATTATTATTTCTAAACAAACTTAGCAAAAAAAAAAATTTTTTTTTTTTTTTTTGCTGCAGTGGTGGTCCGGAGCAGCCCTCGTCCCCAGTACATTGCTCTGACACGAGCCTTCCATAGTGCTGCCATTCTCAGATTTACAGATGACAAAATTCACCAGAATAAACCACCTCCATACAGCCCTAAACACCAGCAGACGTATGATTCAGAAGCAAGTCAGTCATTTTGCTCCACGGATCAAACCTGTGCACATGACGCTCAGCACGAGGACCCGCAGACCAACACCAGGTTAGAAAGTCCAACCTGCACCAGCTCTACCGTATACATCACACGTCCTACTATAACATACTCACATTTGGGTGGTTTTAGCTGATTTCTTACAATAAGGTAAAAAATAAAAATAAAATCTAATGAAACTGGATGTATCATACAGTGTAGTGCATAAATAAATTTGATTACCATAACACACATCTATTAATAAATACAATTACATAACACAAGGTAATGAATACAACTGCGTAACACACCAGCAAACATACAGATGGCTCATAAATAATAAATCAATTTGCCAGTAAATACATAAAACTAAAATTTAGCTTAAAAAACATACTTATGAAAGTAGATAGATTAACAAGTGTATATATAACTACCAGTAAATAAATTAATACAATAACTCACATGAATAAAATAAAGCACACGTGCTAGTTAATAAGTTGATAAATAATATGTGTCAATATATAAAAACAATAGAAAGAAAAATCTTTAATTCTGCCTGTAAATTAAATATAAGGTGCACGTGTCGGTAAATTTAGAAATTAAATAATGACTGTAAAATACATACAATAAAAATAAAAGAATTCACCTAAATACAATACCTAAATAAAATAAAACACGTTTCCTAATAAGTAAAATAAATTAACGAACTTATAAAAAACACTTGCCAATGAATGAAATAATACGCACTGGCCAATAAATTAATTATAAAATTAAATAAAGTCTTGTCACCCCAGTCAATAAATAACTTGCATGCCATCTAATAAATAGATAAAATAACATAAAACTGTCAGTAAATAAACTAAATAAAATTATACATGTCTGTCTTGCTAAATGAAATGTCAATAAATAAATAAACAACAAGAAAACTACACAAATCTGCCAATGAATAAATAACTTGCATCAACAAGTAAAATTCTATCAGTAAAATTATAATAAATAAAATAAAGTAAATTCTCGCAGAAAATTACACGCATGAGCCAATAAATAAATAACAGGGCTCTAAGTGTAAAAATTTAAATCTGTAAAAAAATAATCAGGAAAAAATAGCACATGTGAGCCACCAAAATAAATAAAATAATTTACAACTACAAGTGATTAAATTAATAATAATTTATAATAATAATAATATTATTTATGGTAATAATAAAGTAATATATTACTTAATAAAGTAATATATAACACACTAAGTAAATAATTAAACGATACCTGTCAATAAAAAAATACTCACTTGTTAATAAATTAAAAAAAAATAAAGCAAAACACAGAAGTTATTTCATTAACACACAGCTGTTAATAAATAAATAAATAAATCAGTAAATAAATAAAATAACAAAAACCCATCAATAAATAAATAAATTAAACAAAATAAAACAGCGCACCCCTGCTAGCCAGATATTACTCTGTTTTTTTGGGGGTTTTTTTTTTTTGGTATTTTTTCATTGCTGCAGTATAAATTGCTAAAAAATTATAGCCATTAATGTTTAAATTGTGTTAACTTGCCATTATTTGAGAAAGTCATTCATTATTCTGATAACAGGCACAGTACCAGATGCAGTTTGTTGAGGCTTTGTTACTGGTTTGTTCATTATATAGGATTTAGTCCTCGTGTCTATTCTCTACATTGTGCATTAGTTATCAGGATCAGGCCGGTGAACAGGCCGAGGATCATGAGACTGAGGAGCAGCTACAGGCTCGTATCCTGAGCGCCGCACTGGACTTTGTACCCGAGCACGGCTGGACTGTGGAGGCCATCGCTGCCGGAGCAGAGGTGAAACAACGGAGACCTGATGAAAGAGTAATGTGATGGGTATAAAGAGGTTTGCTGTGTAACACTCCCTTTTTTTGTGCTGTAAGACTCTTGGGCTGTCGGCTGCCTCGGCTGGAATGTTTGATAACGGTGCAGGAGACCTGGTGCTGCATTTCATCAGCCAGTGCAACTCTCAACTCGCGGACATTCTGGCTGAGGAGAACAACCAAGTCCAGCTTGGGCAAGCAGAGTGAGTATCCAAGTAACTTATCAGTAACAGTTTATGTGACGAAAACTATCCTGGAAAGATTCGTCTCCAGACAAATCTAGTACAATTACTGATGAACCAACAGAAGCTATACAAATGAATGTATTAAAATGAAAAATGCACTGAGGTGTTCAGGAAGAACATAAGGGTTAAAAGAAATAACCTTTAATTTAAATTGAATCAGAAATAGTAAAGTTGTTTGGTCATTTGTGTGAAGGACGAGCCCAGGATGCTTTTCTGAGCAAATTTAAAACAGATGACGTGAGCAGAGATATGGATCTATTGTACTTCTTTTGCTGAGTATTCACATACATTCCATAGAATAGCTGCAGATTGCTGAATGCTTGGATTTTAAACTGTCCATTATGTTACTCGCAACCTAACACAGAAGTTCAAGTCCCCATGATCTTGTGTTATGGGACATGGATCCGTGGTGAAAACTTGTGGAAAAACAAGCGGGTAGACAATGAAAGAAATGGAGATGGAAATACAAAGTTATCATTTTGTAGAAAATTAAGTAGCTATGCTTCAGGAGGCTGTGAAGGGTCTTTTGGTATGTAAAAGGAAGTGAGGTGAAGGATGCATCAATACAGCCAAGCTAGATGGAATGTACAGGAACAAGGCGACATCTGAGGAAATACAGCGGTGCATGCGAGCCTCTGGTGGCGTTACCACAGCAACAAGTGCAAATCGGTCACTAATGTGTTGGATTCAGGCTGGCAGTATGAACAGAGCCTAATCTAATCCGATTACTTACTGACTGTGTGAACAGTCAGTCCTAAATATCTAATTAGTGAAAGAAATTGGATAAGCCTGCAGTCTAAACAAAGCCTTAACTGTCTTTATTTATGGATTTCCTTTTTTTCTAATCATTCATCATTTCATTTGTGCAATTACTGAAGTGATTATTTAAACTCGACAGTGTAACTCATAAAATTGCAGTGTAAAGTTTCAATTCTACAACTTGAAGCTGATCATTCGAGAATGATGTTAGTGAGTCCCTGGATATTTAAACCTTTACCTGTAAGATTTATTGAATAAATCAGTTTGTATCAGCTTGTTATCTGTAAAAGGGTGTTTGTGTGGATGTTTATGACAGTAAATAGCACTTAACCTTCTAATACACAAATATTACAGGAAAAAATATGTACTTTAGTTTTTTTTTTTTTTTGGTATGTGAGAGACTGGGTTGAGTCTCAAGTTTTGGTGTAGGCCTCGAATCTATATAAATATCTTCATCTTAAAATAATAAATTTTTGGTACTAACGTCTTTATCTGTGCCTTTCAGGAAGAAGAAGACTGATGAGTTCCTGAGGGACGCAGTCGAGACTCGGCTCAGGATGCTGATCCCGTACATCGACACTTGGCCGCAGGTGATCAAGCTGCTTTTACATCTGTTTTAAATATTCCTGTCAGAGTCCTAGAGTGTAAGTGTGTGTGTGTGTGTGTGTGTGTGTGTGTGTGTGTGTGTGTGTGTGTGTGTGTTAATGTATAACTCTGTAGGCGATGAGTCTACTGCTGCTTCCTCACAACATCCCAGACAGCCTGAAGCACCTCTCCACCATGGTGGATGACATCTGGTATTACGCAGGAGATCGCTCCACAGACGTGAGTGTCTCTGTTTACAACTCGTCTCTCTGCTATCTCTCTTTGTCTCTTTTCCTGTGTCTTTGTCTGAAGGAGTCACTTGACTGCACTCTTTCTTCTCTCACTCAATTTAATCTACACCGAGAAGATGCACCGAGTGACTTGATTTTATTATATTGTGCATTTCAGACACGTACCACTGCCATGTCAACATGCCACACCACCCTGACGATTGTTTTCCTGTTTTATCCTGTTGATATTTATGTATTTATTTATTTAATATAAAACAACAGTGGTGGACAAAGTAGGCAGAAGTCCTCCATTTATATATAAACTTGAGGAAAAAATACAAAAGTAAATTTCTGATTTTCAACACCTGCTACATGATTGATTTCTGGAGGAAAAGCAAATCAAGTAATTATGTATGATAGTCAGTAGGTTAATTACAGCTTCAGTTGCTACACAGCACTGTTATGTAACATGATGCCATATACTGTAGTAATGTAGTGAAGTAGAAAGCACAGATATTTGTTTTAAGTAAAATTAAAAAATATCTATTAATAAAACTACTCAAGTAATGTATACAGTAGATACAAGACGGTACTTGAGTAACAGTAATAAAGTATTTCGTTACCTTCCACCCCTGTGAAATATTTTTATTTATTTTTTATTTTTTTGGGTTTTTTCCAATTTTCTTCCCAATATTAGTCGTAGCCAATTCCTCCCCGTCAC
>JAOVVB010066620.1:0-14141 GCA_028570985.1 Heterobranchus longifilis | reverse complement strand
ATGACATGACACTTTTAAGAACTATCTGCCAAAATCTGGTATGTTAGTTTTAGTGTCAGTATCACTTTTAGCTTGGTAAAACATAATACAAACTATAAATAAAAATAAGTCAGCAATGCAACATGTAAATGTGAACAGAATAAGGCAGGCTTTTTGTTTGTATATGTGTTTTGTTACAGATTTCGTCAAACTGCAGCCCTCTACGGCACAAAATGTAACACTGTGTGGATAATGGACATGCAGTGAAGATCTCCAGCTGCCTTTTATGGCAATAATGCTGCTGAGTCGTGCAGCAGCATCCAGGGACCTTTGGGTCTGTAGCCCCCGGGAGTAACAGCACAAAATAACAAGGCATTTTGCTTTTTGTCACTTTTACAGTTTCAATAACAGTTTCTCTATTTTCCTTTCAGCGTAGACTAATTCCTTTAGTTGGATGACTGTGAAATGTAGAAATTAGCCAAGGTATACAGATATCTACTTTCATTCCTGACAAATCACATATGTTCAGGGAGCATTTTACTGTCATGTTGTAGCTGGTCCAGCTGGATGTATATATCAAAATTACTTCACATACTCTATGGGGTTTTAAAGTGAAGAAATCCATTATATTTCATTTCTTTATCTAATATTAAATCTTATTCTGGAGCGTAATAAGTACATACAGCTGCAGACAAGTAATAAAAAAGTGCAATATTTACCTCTGACATATTAAGGATTAATAATATAACTTCTCACAAAATGAAGATGGAAAGTAAAGTGTTTCCAAATTGCACTAATTACAGTGAATACATAAATATATAGTTACGTCACCTGATTTCACATATGAAACTCCTTCTCCTGCAGGTGCAAACTATATTCAGCTCTCACACAAGGTTAGTCATTACAGTGCATCAGAAACTCATTAAATTACTGAAACTCAATAACAGTTACCTTTGATTTCCTAATAGACTTTAGACATCTAAAACCATCTGCAGCAGTCTACCAAATAGAGCCCTGTAACTATATGAGAATATAATCATGTGCAGGTCAATGCAATGTGTTTAAAGTTTTTTTCCCCCTATGCACCAAAATCAAAATTGTAACGTCGTCATGGGGATCACTGTAAAAGAATAGAATAGCATCAGTGTGTGAAGATCATAGCTCTCTTCATCAACCAAATGCAAGACACATGAAGACAATCTGCAGGCTGCTGCTCACGTCTTCACGGCTGCAGATGAATAATGGCATTTTATGAGTGCATTCAAACAAATGATCAGCTGGGGGGGGGGGGAAGGATAGAAAAAGGCTGCTGTCTCTTTTCTTTCCAAAGCAGCAGCAGCACAATACACACTTCAACACACACTCTCCAAGTGGTCTGCAGTAAAGACATGAATCATCAGTGTTTCTGGCTTGGTACCCCGGTGAACTCGCTCAGCTCCTATCCTCCAGCTCAGGAATCTGGGCCTTCAGACTACGGTCTGCATCAAAACGATTTATAACCTCTCTCTCTCTCCCTGCAGCTCTGACCCCCTCGTCAGTGTCTGGCACCCGACCCATTGCCTTTTATAGGCTGTGTTTTAATTGCAGAGTAAACATTTGAATCCGTCAGATGCAGAGCAGGGGAGTCAGATGAAGAGGAGAGCAGGCTTAGCTGCTGTTGATGGATGAAGAGGTGGAGGGGGAGGAAGAAAAGGATGTGAGGCGAGGGCTGCATGATGTGGCCAAAATCTTCTATCCCTATGGGTCATTTCATATCTCTATATCGATATATATCATGATATGTATGTTTTCTGTATAAATAAATAGTCTATTATGAAATATCCACATGGTGAAGCCTATTTTATATACTCCTGTGTGAATCAAATACATGGCAAATAAAAAAGTACAGAACATTTTCTCATTTAACTTTAGTGCAAAATGAAAATAACAGTTTCGAGTGAATTTATAGAGGATTATTTTCCAGCTATACACTGACTATGTTTACATGCATGCACACAAATAGTGTGGTGTAAAACCAAAACCGCAATCTTTGACTTATATTCCCTCAAAATATTGCACATCAGATTGTGTTGTTGTGAAATTGTGTTATTATGTGTTTGTTATGATCAATTTAGACAACATAATTGTATATTATGATAACATGATATATGATTTCATCATAATACATTTCCATTGAAAGACGATAAATTATCACATTTAATTATCGCCCGGCTCTTGTTTACACCGCCTGCGTGAGTCATCTTTGGGGAAAAAAAAGTCAGTTTTTCAACATTTAGAATGTAGTTTTTTTTAAGTCGGTAAAACTTCGTATGTATTTTATGCCAATTTACATTTTATCTTACCAATGTAAAAGCAAAGTCATGAGCTGTGAAAATAGCTCAATTAGTTAAGGGCAATAAATGGAAACAAGATTTGAGACAGGGCACTGGACAACAGATGGTCAATAGGGGTCTTTGTTCCAGTATTACCTATAGATGACTGACCTCTTCTGGCCAAACACAGAACAGCAGGGCCAAATGCATTATTTATTAGAACCACCTCTGTTCTAAATGATCCCATCTGTGCGCCTTGCCTTTGCAGATGTTGCTAAACTGCATTAAAGAGCAAGTAACTCATGTGGAAGCCATGACTGCATTGTGGATTACAATGTGGTCTATTCATGATCCAAAAGTCAGCTTTGTTATTCACACCAGGGGGTGCCTTGGAAAGAATCTGATCTGAGTTTCAGATGAACAAATAGCTCTATTGTCCTCCAAAATCAGCCTGGAAATGAGCAATAAGACCATCTCCCTCTGGTGATTTCAACCCCCTCCTCCTACACGGCAGCATAAACAGAGTCCAAGTTCAATATTTTTTCCTACTACTATCTGTGGGATATGACAGATAAATGAATAATATGCACTATTTCCACATTAAAATGTCTAAAAATGACTAGAGCTAAGTTATATATTGTTGAATGGTGTACTTACATTATCCCACATGTTTCCATCCAACAACGGTCCATTACATTTGGCCGGCTGTCAATGGCGTCATATCCCCTTTGTGTGTCATGATTTTGCCAAATGTTTGCTGTTATGAGACTAGATTTTGTATGATAGCCCTGAGACAAGTGCCTCAGTCAATCACCATTTGTGATGTCATCACAGACAGCCCTGCTGCCTGTGCAAATTTAAAAAAAACACTGGTCTGCTACTACAGTTTTATTATGATAATATTGAAATGCATATGTGCTTTTTAGAGTAGCATTTTTCTACAATGAAAGTAAGGTAACATTATAGCTTGCATAGGTGAACTAAGAGTTAGCCAGGTATGTAACAGACAATAAAGTAATGATGACATTAGGTCAACATTCATGTGATGGTCTGAAGACAAAGTCTGACTCATTTTCAGTTGATTAAGTTCCATAAATTCAGCTAGTTTAGTATAAGTTGCTATAATAACTGAGCTTGTACTATGTTGAATTTGCTTTATGGAACTGAATCAACTGAAAAAGAGCCAGGCTAACCAAAATAAGCCAGGGTTATTTGGTAAACTTGTTTTGTGGAACTGATCCATTTGTTTTGCACAGGAGACCTCTGCAGATAATGAACCCCATAGCTGCAGAAAATTAGATATTGTACCTTTAAGAAGCAGTCATTGTATCCAAAAAAGAAATGATTTAATAAAAGGAAATAAATACAGTGCTTTGGATGGCAGTTAGAATCCATTACAGGCATGGGTTATTGCACAGCTCTAAGGACAGACAAAAACACTTTCCGGACATCCATTCAAAGTTAGAGCAACAGTGGTACCTGACACAAATGTTACACATTTCATTCAATACACCTACCATACATTTCAATGCTTATTTCTCTCTCACGCAGTGACTGATTACATATGGCTGCAGGCCCTTCCTCATTTACCTCTGCACATTTTAAAGACTGACAACACATCTGTGACAGCTCTTAATTCTTTTTCTTAACAATGGCTTCGAACTGGCGTCAACAGCAGTGTTGAATCGACAAAACATGTAACAGTAGACATTTCCCTGATGCTTGTGGTGCCTTTGACAAGAAAAATATACTGTCATCATTCAAAATGCTGTGCATTAAATGCTCATATGGTAAAAAGTACGATGCATCTTGACGTTTTCTTTAATGCTCTCCAGCTTAGTTGCTTTTTTTTTTGCAAGCCGAGGGGTGAACACAGTTGAAAATCTGTGCTTGGATCATGAATTGCTAGAATGGAAAATGTGCAAAGTTCACTTACATTTTTAGAAACACAGCCAAATCACAAAGACTGGCAGGAACATTGTTGTCATTGTTACGATGGTCTGTCCACACTCTAGCAATACATATTTGCTGTGCCTGAGCCCACACAGTGTGACTTAAAGATACAAGAGGCAACAATGGAACCGTCCTTGTATTTTTGCATTACATGTCTAAGGTCTCCAAGGTAAGTCGCATGCCTACTGTCCAAGCAACATGTTAAATTGCTTTCTGTATCTACTGCTGCAATGTGACACATGCGTAGCAAAAATAAACAACAACGGACTGTTTTCTACATCATTTCTGTGCATTTCATAGCTGATGAATGGGCAAGATCCACCAGATAAAATATAGAAACTTTTGTATCGCTCTGCATTATTTGTCCCTGCTTCCATACTACTTCCCCGGTCACCTATCTGGTCATCTGAGAGGCAGCCTGGTTTCAGTTAGTAGGCCTTTGCATAAATAACACAGACATTAAATACTAATAATGGTGGATCAGTCAACAACAGCCCTTGATTGTGTGGAACATTAAAGCAGCAGCTTGCACCATAGCAAATTAAAAATAAGCTCTTTTGATCACGACGATATTATAACATGTAGGACACAAAGAAAATTTGACACTGACAATAATCAAGTCTGTCACATGTGATTAATTCCAATATGAGGGTGATTCCATTTCTTCATCCATTGCAAATGTCTTAGAAATTATTTCATTAGGAGTCCATAAACAATCATACGTGGTTTTCTACTCAAAGAACACAAAGCAGTTTCTTAGATGTGTGTTGGCACTCTGCAATGTCTTCTTGTTCCAGCATCCGTTTACTATTAACATGACACCATGCAAAGTGAGTAAGTTCTAACGTCTGCATAATCCTTACTGGGCGTGTTTTTAAAGGGACCACATTTGACAGACGTACAATCCATCATTACAGGAGTCTTTCTTTTTCTTTTTTTTTTAGAACTGCTCTGACAAACCTAAGGCAAGAGTCATGATAAGCAGCAAATGCCATTTTTTTTTTAGAAAACAAAAAAAATCATCACTTGCTTTCTCCAGTTGTCCAGTCAATTTGCAAGTAGTAACAATTAGGCAATGATGCATGTCTGGTGGCTGGAAAATACAGTTTTCTTTAAGACTAAAGAAACCCCTTTTTCACACAAATAAAAAGACAAGCTGACATATCCATTGCTCAAAAGAGGAAAGTGAGAGTTGGTCACAAGAAAAGGCAAAAGAGATGCAATTAACTTTTGCGTGCAATGTATCACAAAATAATAAAGAAGCTATTTTTACCCTAGGCCAATTACTTTTCTTCATGGAGTATGCCTTAGAATGACTAATCAAGCAGTGAACAAGCTAGACACATAAATGTTATTTGGCCGCAAGTTTGAATCCCATTTTCCCAGAGATGAGATCCAGGTTTATATCCACAAGAGCCTGAAAATCACTAGGAAAAATATTTCTTTTTTTTTAAGAAAAAATACATCTAGTACCACTAATTTCATCTGGATATCAATATAAAGACAGAAAATTCTCTCTATAACTTATCCTTAATATAGAAGCATTAGTTTGAATGACTGTGATTGTTTTGGGTGAGACCTCTTGTCTTGTTAATGACATCATCAAGAGATTTAAAAAGAAAATAACTATACACGTCACATGGAAACTAATGATGTCCTGTAGGATGTTCAGCTCTAAGCGACATTTTGTGCCCAGAACAACAAAAGTTGTATTTTTTTAGTTGCAGTAAAGAGAACACAAAGGGACATTCTGTTTTAGTTGACTGTGTATAAAAGTGGCGCTTTGTTCATGTTGTATTTGGTGCATATCTATTTCAAGAGTGAAACAATGTTAAAAAGAGGTGAACATAAAAAAAAATAAAAAAAATCAGAGGAAGAAAAACAAACTAAAAATATAATGTTTGTTATGTCTTTCTTCATACTTCCAAAACATTATTAAAGGGATAATAATAATAAGTCTTTGTTTGGAAAAACTAAAACAGAAATATTCTGCATGAGTAATATTATTTGGCTCTTTTTTTGAAAGGCATTGCATTTGCTTGTTAGCATTAAGTTTTTGAGATATAGTAGCTAAAGGTTGATTTTAAAGATAAAACTATATTTTTTTCTGACAATTATATTTCTCTCTCCTTCATTCATGTAAAAAAACCCAAAAAATAACAACAGGTACAGAACTCGAAGCCTCAGTGACCGAGAGTCAGGCAAGTGTGTCACAAGGCTCCAGGAAGAGTCTGCAGGAGGGAGGCTGGATTTAAGCATCGATTAACAGGAAATGTATGGACACTTTATCAACAGGCTGCAGCTGTTTAAGGTTGAAGTTAGGACTCTCTTCCTCTGGGTGCAACAAACTCCTCTGCATCAAACTCGTATTCCATGTTTACATGTAGCTTGTGGTCATACTGGCAAAGAGTGCACCTCCTTAGGGGTTCCTGGTCCAACATCGTCACCCTTAGGGTGCGCAATTGTGTACAAACTACACAAAAAAAGACAAAAAAAAGTAACTCTTGGAATGAAATCAGTTTGTCAGTAATGATTCCCAAGTGTTAAAAGAGCTGGATCACAGGGAGAAATAGAGGGGGTGGGGTTGTATTAGAGCAGTTTTTGTGCATGAAAAATAAATGAATGAGGTTTATTTTCGTGTCTTGTTGTGTCTTCGGGGTTATAGGACACCATTCAAGTGTGCTGTCTCAGTCTGGGTCCGGAGCATCTTCTGCTGGCTCACAGGGTGTCGTCTTCTGCTTGTATATGAAGGTCAACAGGAAGAGTGCTATGTCATGTGAGCACCAGTAACCCGTGTGTGAGGTCACCGCTGACCAATAGCGGCTCTCCACCAGACCCTCTCGGAGCTCAAAGTCCACGCGGCGCTCCAGCTCCACTGTAAGATAGAAACAGAGACGTTATGATAGGCATTAATATTTCATGTCACGATTATCCTGGCCAAAATAATTACGATTCATGATATTATCCCGATAATCATCGAAATATGTTTAAAACTCTTAAAATGGCACTAAAACCCACTGGAATCACTTTACCGTATATTTTGCTTTGTTGGGACTTTTTTCTTGAAATATTAGGACTTTTTTCTCATAAAATTGTGACTTTTTTCTCGAAACATTATGATTTTTTTTCTCAAAACATTATGACTTTTTTCCTCAAAACATTAAGACTTTTTTCTTGAAATAGGAATTTTTCTAATTAACATTACGATTTTTTTTCTCAAAACATTCCAACTTTTTTTTTAAGAAACAAATATTTTTATTGCATCACAGATAGGGCACTGTAATAAACTGCAGTCAATTCGTGAGGATATTCATGATTATCCAGATAATGAAAATTCACCACGATCAACTTATTTTTATCGCAATCCACGATAAAAACGATTATTGTCCCATCCCTAGTTAGAACTCATTTGTATCACCAACATATGTGAGACATTGCCATGTTTAGTGTTGGACAGGTGAACTAACATGATGTGTCAGTAATGGGCGAGGTGGGCCGGATCATGGTGGAGAGGCCGTATGCTGACTGGCTTTCTGTCCTCTTCTGCTCCTCTTCCTCGGCGTTGGCTCCTCCCTCCAGCCCTAACGACACTGACGGCTGGCTGTTGGAGCGGGAGAAACGTGAGAAGAGGATGCCTCCGATGCCCTTCCCTATGCTCGCCGCTCCTATATTGAGCGTGGAAGAAAGAGAGACACAAAAGGAGATATGCTGAGTGGGATGTGGTTTAGAACAAGACAAAGGCCCAATCCCAGTCTCCACCCTCACGGACTCACGGACGTTGAGGTGCGTTCACGGTAAGCCTGGGAGGCAGACATTTTGAGCCCTTACTGAACACTTTCCGTAAGACTGCATTTCTGCAGACGTTGACTGAGGGAATTACCCACAATTCATAGCATTGTGACATTAAAACACGGAGTTACCAGGGGAAGCCCTGAAGCGTTAAAAATGGTAAACAAGGAGGATTGTCACATGGCTGTTCAAACTGGCATATTTATTTTACACAGAAACATTAACATGAAGGATTTCCGATGGTTCATAAAAACACATGAAATCAGAGGAATGCAAACACACCTAGTTTATTTTCATTTTCTTAATAATGTTGTTTTGACAAAACTAGTAAATATATTATTTGACTCCTCCTCTCTGTAAAGAGCCTGAAAGACATTCAAATCTTCCTTGGCTTTAAAGAAGGTAAAACAGGTAAAATAAAAAGTCCCAAATCCATAATTGTACATAACATTTTTTGGCGTTGTCAAGGTAACCTGATATGTCATTGCAGAGAGCTGTCCCATTCCTGTTTAAGCCCTCATGAACTCACACACACAAACACTACAGCTGATCACACAGGTGACGTTAATGAAGCCTGTGAGGGTTCAGGGCTTGAGGGCTTGAGTTTGGGCCAAAAAAAACCCCTTTTTTAATTATATATATATTTTTAATATAATTCTATTTATTTCAAAGTATAGCGGCAGAAAAATGCATGAACCCATTCTCCATCTCTCCACACGATGGCACTGTTGACGTAGTAAGTGAGCGTCTCACATTTCTTCAGATATTGAACCTTACAGGAGAGAATGGATTTTACCTGTGGAATAAGGACAATCTCCAGAGTGAAATTTAATTCGTTCAGCTCTTTCTCTGGGCTTCCCTTTGCTGTCAGAACTCAAATTATTTCCCTATGCCAGTTATGGAAAAAAAATGTATGTATTTGAAGGAGAATATCTACTCATTTCTTCTCCACTCCAGACACTTTTCATCATAGTAGTCTATTAAATATTTATGGTTTCATTATTGGTTTTATTCTCGACTGGTATATAGTAATCATCATATCGATCGCAAACGAAAGCTAAGTTTGGACCACAAATTGAAAAGTGGTGGTAGTGTCTTACCCAGTATGCTGGCCTTGCCCAGATTGGTGATGGACTCTCCGTAGTGCCTGCGGGCGAGTACAGGAGAAGTGCTCGGGCTGGGGATGCTCTCAGTGTCAGATGTCGGGTCTTTGACTGGGTTCAGGAAGGTCGGACGGATCTCATCGTAGGGTGTGGGGTTAGTGGCGCTACACCTGATGGAGAAAATAAACCCCAAACATTCAGAATATACATACTGAAAACATTCTGTGTGTGAACAAGGACTCTCTGAGTGTTATAAGATGTAAGATGCAAGTTCTTACCAGTGTATCTGCACAGGTGCAACGTTACTGTAATGTTTGAGGATGAGCGGCTCCAGTCTGTAGGCCTGAACACAGCAACACAACTGCAGTTAGCTTACAGTACAGATACATGACTTCACTATTTCAAGTTGACAAATGAGTACAGTGCACATGCTCTCACATTTAGAGATTTTAATGTATAAAGTAAAAAATAAGATGCTTCCAGATTGTACTCAGAACTTGTCAGAAGTTGTTTAAAATGAGAGCGAGTCAGTATGAACTCAAAGGATTTGCATGTTGACAAAAGCAAAAACAAAGATGTATACATGTAACAGTGAAAGGAGTTAATTTGTGGAATAGCTTTGAAAAGGAAATTAAAATGTGCAATACACTTAATAGATTTAAAAAAAAAAAAAATTAAAAAATAAGATGATTAACAGATACAAAATATTTGTAATATAACATTTAAATAAAATATAAAATAAAGGTGTGAATATGATTTTTTGGGGACTTCTATGGTATATATGATATACATATATTTTGTTTTGTTTCTTTCATTTCAGTGTATAAATCTAAAGGGAATTGTACAAAGATAAAGCTAATTTTGTAAAAAGGGTAGGTGTAATAAGCTAA
Source organism: Heterobranchus longifilis (assembly GCA_028570985.1). NCBI lineage: Eukaryota > Metazoa > Chordata > Actinopteri > Siluriformes > Clariidae > Heterobranchus > Heterobranchus longifilis. Next base: position 4,115 of record JAOVVB010066620.1, on the reverse strand, counting down.
GGTTTCAGCCCACATCTTTTCCGTCTGCATAAAATAGTTTTGATATGTCACTACTTCAAAAGTAATAATTTATTATTGTTTATTTATTTTAGATTTTGTTTTAGTTTTTTAGTTTTATATTTTATGTGTATTTGAGTTGTATAAGAGGAAAATAACCAAACTAAACTAAGCTATTATCAGAGCACAGTGGAAAATGGCGAGAGAGAGCATCTGTAAGGGAGACTGACCACAGGGTCTGTGGGATGGAAGACATTGAAGAGCCGGCTGCAGAGGGAGGTGGGCAGGATGTGGTCCTGGTGGCAGCTGGTACCAGGACGGATCCCTCTCAGAGCCAAGAACACCGCCAGAGGAGAACCCATGCAGAAGAAGTTTTCCACCTGAGAAACAAAAAGGTGCAACCGTGCAAAAGTGATAAAAATGTCCGAAAGGATGTACCGCTTTGTTTATCATAGACTATATAAAGATGGACGACGCCTCTCCACTTCCTCCCAAGTGAAGCCAAAATATCCTGGATACGGGCGCCGCCATCTTGTAATTTTGCAACCGGAGTCTGCGCAGTAGCGACCGTAAAGGTACTCATACAGTGTGTCCAAATAATTGAGCATCTTACCTTAAATTTGAGAGCTGGGCGTGCCGGGGGTTTTGAGGCCTCTAGTGTGAGGAGTTGATTTTCCAGCTCTTGTAATCTGTTAGAAGCAGAAAGAGACACAGTGTTTTATAAACTAGAAAAATAAAATGAAAAACTTCTCTGAAACCATAGCTTGTAAATCAGTCCCAATACAAGTCATTGTTGAATATCCACTTATGCATTATTATAACCACCTAGATACATACTGAATCTCCCATGAGCTCCAGAAAACAATCTCAGCACCGCACAGATCAACAACCTCATTTCCAGTGGCTTCTTGTTTCACTGAGGTAATGGTGCGCACACTAAATGATATTGCACACAGAGCGATGGGTGGTGCAGAGGAGATATATTAAATGCCTTTTCCCTTCCATTTGATCATGAGGTTTCACATTACCCTGCTGCCTCACAAAAACAAACAGAAAACACAACTTGCCACCTGAAAATGGAGCAGGAGATGAGCAGCACACACCGAACGACAAATAAATGCTCGGTTTGATATCGACTTTATCACTACTACCTCAAATGATTAAAACATGTAATGTAGATCTCAAGCCTCCCTGAGATCTTGACCACTTTCTCCCCCCAAAAATCTCTTGAGGATCCTTAAAGCTAGACATGCGATCCCCGAGGCCAAACTAGGAGTCACTGAAGATCGACATTAGCAAGCTCTACCTATTCCTCGTGAGCCGTAGCTGCTCCAAAACGTGCTTCTCCTCATAGGACATCCAGCGCAGGTCCAGCTCCTCCTCCACAGCGTGATGCTCCTGCTGACAGAAGCGCACGGGATCCCATCCCGTCATGATGTCGTAGGTGATGACGCAGCCGAGGGAGTGAGACACAATGGACACTTTGCCTCCCCTCTCCTCAAACTCAGGGTTCCGGGAGCAGAAAAGTGTGTACAGTCTGTTTAGCTCCTGCGTTAGGCCCTTGGTAATCTGGAGAGACAGTCAGCAGAGAGGTTTTAAAGAGAGATAATGCGTCACAGAGAACTCTAATTTGTGGTTTCTGGAAGTGTGCGACTCTCACCTCATCCCGGTAAAGAGGGCTGTTGTAGTACATGATGTCCATGGCACTGCTGTTGAGTAGATCTCTCAGTCCTCTCACTTTGTCTGGTGTTATTGAGTCTACCGTATCTACAGAAACAAAGCACCGATATCACAGTATAAAACAGATTCAATGCCACAGCATGGTGCCTGAATTCATACACTCACACCCCTTTTCTATCAAGTTAGCTCTGGTTTCTTTGACCGGTTCTTGGAACGTTGGTGTTATCTAGAAAAACGTGTTTCCACCAGTTTCAGCAGAGTCTTTGCATTCAAGGCAGGAGGGCGTTGCACAATACACAGCAGACGTAAACAGTAGAAGCAAGATGGCGGATCACATTGATTACATGCAGGCTTTTGTTCGGTTATTACAGATTTATCCAAAAAACAATCATGGACCAACTTTTAACGAGACCACTGCGCACGCGATTTCTAACTTGACTTCTCCATTGTTGCGTTCTTCATCCTCTCTTTTCATCTGAAGAATATCACACACTCACTGATGTTGAGTTCGCAAGGAAAACCTGCTATTATTTAGTTCCAGCTGGGAACCAATTTTTCAGGTTCCGAAACGATTTATTTTTGGTTGAAATGCTCTGAACGGATCAAAATTAGGTGCAGGAACCGTAATGGAATCTGTTCCATGTTGGTGGAAAAGGGTCATCAGTGGCCACTTTATTAACCATACCTATAAAATCGAATGCAATCCGAACCTTTACAAAGATAATAATGTTCAGTTTTGATTGACGCTGTCAGAGAGGGATTCATTTAACTTTTTGTTTATGATTGAATCTGTAGTTTGAACTGACCATGATGATACAGTTACTGCTCTTATATAAATACTAAGTTCTGTAAGGGATGACTCATGCTTCATTAACTTTTTTCATTAGCATAGGAAAGACTGAATAACTTAAATACATCCACTGTATACAGGGTTAACGAAAAACAAAGTTAACCTGCTCACACAAACCAAACACATGCATACAGGCACACACAGTCTCAAAAACACACACCAACCTCCATCCAGTGCAAGTTTGGAGCGCCACTCGACAGGCAAGAACTCCACATGCTCGTCATTGTGCTCTGAAAAGTGCTTTTCCTCCATCTTCCTCACACCCTCCCTCAGCCTGCAGAGACACAGAACAACCACACTGAAGACAACGCTGCACACTGACATCTTTATTACTTTAGAGTGCATTTGGATATATGTTGGTTGATATGCCAAAACATTCAGACACAAAAAGCAGTAAGAGTGCTTGATTCAGTCATCACCACACTGTCTGGGCATGATGTTCTGAGTGGATGAGTAACATCCTCTACGTACATCCGCCTCTGCTTACAGACCGACTAGGGAGTCTGTGTGTGCACTCGTTCTCTCACAGACTTTAATGACTGTAGGGAAGAGAAGAATGACGCCCATTTTGCTACTCCCTGATGCAGCACGCACAAACACACAAAGGCTGCAATGCTACTAGCCCTATATGGGGCAGCATTAGCACACAGGAAACTCTAAATACACAAAGAGAGAGAGAGAGGCTGAGGTAGCGTGTTTACATGGTAAATGGAGCCTGAAAGGCTTTTAGGTGACTGGTCTTTTGAATGGAGCACCTAATGCAGGTTTTGACAGGACTACCTGAAGGCTAGTGCGTCTGTAGGGGAAATACATGCTCAGAGGGTTGAGCGCTGCATTACAGAGTTTTCTGTGCTGCACCCACAAGGACTCCCTACGAGCTTAGGTTGCCATTAATTGGGCAGTGAGCTTTGACATACTAGGTTTAGCGAAAATCGGTTTTCAAAAGACACTGTGTCCTAAATTAGGGCTGAGCGATGACCAAAATCTTCTATCCTGACATAGGTCATTTCATATCTCGATAACAATATATATCATGATATAGCATTTTCTGGTCATTTAATAAATAGTCTATATGAAATAACCACATGGTAAAGCCTATTTTGTATATTCCTCTGTGAATTAATTAATTGACAAATGAAAAGTAGTGAGTATTTTCTCATTTCATTAAGAACTTTACAGGACTCCCAGGTGAGCTTCTCTGAAAGTCCAGAGTTTATTTTCAAGAGTTGCTCACAGCAGCTTTATCTTCTAAGGAAACTTAGTAGCCTCGGTGTCAGATTGTTAGATTTGTTGTACAAATCTATTGTTGAGAGTGTTTTAACTTTTCACCTTCCTGCCTGGTACGGTCACCTAAACTGTAGATCCAACAATAAACTCTCAAGGATCGTGTCAATGGTGAGCAAAATAGTTGGCAGACCCCAAAAGCCCCTGACCTGATCCCATTCTCTCTTCAGCCAGTTGGAGCTCTTAAGCTCCGGGAGGCGCTATAGAGTCACTCTGGTGACTAAAAATGTATTTAAGAAGTCCTTCATCCCAAGTGCTGTTAATATTCTTAACTCAGCAAAATGACTGATGAGATTTAAGCCAA
>JAOVVB010066590.1:0-14142 GCA_028570985.1 Heterobranchus longifilis | reverse complement strand
TTTTTTTCACTATCCAGGAGTGAAAGTGCATTCAATCCAGACTTTCCCCCAGCAGCGCTGTGGAGATAAGTCTGGCTCCACGAGACTATATGGATTGTAACAATTATGTGGGTTATGTACGAATTACAGTGCATTACTTTTCGTAGGTATAACTGTGAATGAGGACTGAACAACTGCATGTCTTGTAACTTGCTATAGGTGCTGGAGAGTTTTAAGATCATGGACTACAGCCTGCTGCTGGGTGTGCACATCCTGGACCAGAGCCAGAGAGAGGGGGGAGAGCCGGGCCAGGCCGGGGGAGACGGGAGGAGACCTGTGGGTCAGAGGGTGCTTTACTCCACCGCCTTGGAGTCCATCCAGGGAGACGGCAAGGCTGCAGAAGCCCTCACCACAGACGACACGTGAGTGGGCTCAGCTGCAGAAAACGCACATATTATGCACACATATTTGGGCATACACACTCTGCCTCTGTCCGTCTCTTCATCTCCACCTTTTCTCTCACAGGCAGTTATACAACCGTGCTCATACCTCGCACAGTGTACACACAGTCTCATAGCTACACAAATACAAACACAGCCACTGTTCTGCGTGTTGACAGCAATAAGCAGCATGAATGTAAATACTGTTAAGGGCCTCTTTTATTTGTGCTGTGTTGCAAGCATTGCAGAAGAAGAACAGTAGCTATTCTCTGACTGCTGGTTTGCTTTTACTCTGTTTTAGGATGGGTGGCATCCCTGCCAAAACACACAAAGAAGAAAAGCTGCTCATCTTCCTGGGCATCATAGATATTCTACAGTCATACAGGTACGGATCTTTATGAGATTATATAAACCTGATGTGATTTTATTTCTAATACTGGTGCTTTCTATTGACTCTTGGGGCCATGAAAGCCATTCAAATCTGACTGTATTATCTGCAGTTTCTGAGACGTAAAATGTCTCATCAATAGCCAATAAAGATGTGACAATTAAGAGGGAGCGTGTATGAATAGTTAAAGACGGACGAAGGAGTATGACATCATGGCATGACTCCCAGAGTAACTGCTTCGATTGATGCTTGCCCTACGACAAGACCTCGTAATGTTGAATTATCACCCTGCATTGATGGAAAGCCACTTTACCTCACTCCTAAGAGGACTTTTTCTCTACCCAACATGATTTAAATGGACACAGTGGTCTATAAGTCTCCTTTATTTACACATTGATTTTTTTTTCTCCCTGAGAGCAAAAGCATCGGGTGACAGAGGAGGAAGCCTTTTGGCTCATCGGCTTTTTGAACTTGTGGAAATTTAAAAGCGTCACATAAATCTATGTCAGCCTGGTCGGTCGTGGTATTAAATGCACACAGAGTGGGTGATGTGAGATCGGGTCAGGGAGGAAGGATGAATAGGCCCAATTTGTCTCCACTTAGCTGCCTTTATTTCTCCCAGCTTACCTCAAAGACAACGTTACATAACTTTAAACTTGGTGTATTTTCTGCTTAAATGCTGAAAAATGACCTGAGTTTGTGTTGCGCCTAAGGGAAAGAGTCTCAAGTTTGATTAAGCATAAAGGGGAAGTTGTTGTGTAAGCAGATACATTTGTGACAAGGCTTCTTCTTGTTTTGTTTCTCCTCAGGTTCATTAAAAAGTTGGAACACTCGTGGAAAGCCCTGGTGTACGATGGTGTAAGTTGATAGCCTGCTGCTTTCATGAATGAGCCTTTTATTTGGTCACATACTCTTACGTCTACTAGTGGCTGTTTGATAAAAGCCCTGCATTTTCTCTTCCCGTCCTCAGGACTCCGTCTCGGTGCACCGGCCCGGGTTTTACGCCAGCCGCTTCCTCAAGTTCATGAGCACACGGGTCTTCAGGAAGACTCAGCGTAAGTCTGCAGGTTGATGGTCGTCACACATGGGAGGGAAAGCAGCCCACATGCACAAAAAAAGAACAAAGAGAAGGGGCAGCAATGGGAAGTAGGAAATCCTGACCTGATAAGAAGAGTCAATCTGTAGGCAGTTTGTATTGTCTATTGCCGGGCATTTGTGTGTCACTGTAGCATAATTAGATAAGCGGTAATTCACTTAAATCAACTGGTATATTGTTTCCTTGTATTGTCCTTCAGATCACCCAGATCCTGCCTGTTATTGTCTTCTATAGTTAGCGCTTATATAATCATTTGAGGCACATGATCTGCTGTGTGCAGAAATGTGAGCTTTGATTAGATTTTAGGAAGAATTCTTTGAAATTAAGGACTTTATGTTGGTTGTGAGTAAGCAATCATGTGGTTAGATTATTCAAAACAGATTGAGTTTGTTGTTTGGGAATTCAGAAACTAAAGTATGCAGTTAAAAACCACTGATGTGGATAAAAAAAACAAAAACGTTGATAACTTCTTTAGTCCAGGAAGTAAAGATGACATTGATTCCCTGGCTGCAGAAATCAGGCATGCAGAGCTGATCGATGTATGACAGATTGATTGATCCTCTGTCATATTTAACATGAAACATCTGAACCGTTTTATCCGCAGAGTCTATTCTCAATCTAATGTTGGCTGTTGGTAAAGCCAGGAAGTAGATTTGGAACTTCACATTAACATCAAATATTATCCAACCACGTGGGACCCCCCTGTGGAAATGAACATGGCTGCGGCAAAGATTTGGGGACTTAGCCGTGCTATTAACCATCGGCAAGTCCCGTCAGAGGGAGATGACAGGAAAGGATTTAATTTCATGCCCTTGCTTGGGAGGCAGAATAAGGAGGGTTTAGGGGACACTTGTGTAATAGGCATTGTGCATGCTAACAGTTCAATGACTTTACTGCTAATTCTGGAGGCAGAGCAATGGAGTTTCATTGTGTGTGAACATTGCTTCAATCAGGATATTCGTCTCTTTCCACTATCTCCTCCAATTATCTTCTCCTCTTACTCTTTCTGCCTCTGAATCTTTATTGCTCTCTTTTCGCTTTCTTTCCCCTCACTTGTTTCTTTTTGCTCTGCAGCACTTCGATTCTCCCCTTCAAAGAGGACTCGCACGTCCATCCCGGCTCTGAAGTCGTCCTCACAGGAGATCCTTTCATCGCAGGCAGACGAGAGGAACGAGGAGGACAGGAGGGACAGGCTGGGAGGAGCTTGCAGCCTGGCTAGTCTGGACGGACAAGGTACAACAACCTTTTAGGAAAACCTCACTCTGGCAACTTATAGTTCAGATCTTGGACATTTGACAACATTCAGGGATGTTTATATAGAAGTGCCTGAATTATTAAGGAGGTTGTTTGAAAAACCTGAACGATTATATCACAAATGCAATTTTACCGTGATCCTCAATATGTCTCTCTCTAAACTGCCTCCTGATGTGCCATTGCAACCTCAGTCATAGTTTTTATGGCTTATTAGAGCTTTTTATAGGCTGTTCGGACCTGGCATTAACACGTGTCACCAGTGGACAGCTGTAAGTACGTGTGTTTGTTCACACCTGGGAGTACAATGTGTTTCCACATACGTTTTGAGTGACCACTTGTGATCAGATGTCACTTCCCCGCTCTGCATGCAAATACGTACACGTACATCGTTTGCATATACAAAATACACATTTGAATGAAAAATCGTTTTGTTATTGTTACTCTCACATAAAGCATACATTATTACAAAAACGACAATGACGACAATGCAATGACTTCATGAAAAAGCGCTGTCTACAGTCTTCCTAGTGTGTGTGTGTGTGTGTGTGTGTTTTGGGTACATTTTAACAGTTATTGCCTAGGGCTGAACAATGAATCAAAATCATATTGAAATTGCAATTTTCAGATCACAGGATCCCAAAATATGTGTCAATTGTGGTGCTGCAGAGACCTACAAGTCGTATTCTGCAATATATCTTTCAATGAAACTGAGAATAACAATGTAAAAATGATCATTCCCTCTAATGTTGCAAATCATATAGAAATTGCAATAACAGTCAAAATAATCGCAATTAGATATTTTTTCAAAATAGTTCAGCACAGAGAGCCGGAGATCAGGGCAGGTGGGCGGGTGTCAGATCTTTGCTGAGCACCGGAACAACAACACAGCCGCATCACTGAAAGCATGATAATAACATCCAACACACAAGATTCACTCTTTCTGTGACATGAGAAATACGTACACACTGCTAAAAAATCATCAGGACTCATGTTAATGTCAGGCGTGAACATGGCCTTAGAAACACTTACGGCCCATGAACGGCCACTTGCAGTCGACCATAAAAAATGTTGTCCTGTCAGCACTGTCCCGGGGGGGCAGCTGTCACTGGTTGATACAGTGTTTGGCCTCGATGGAAAGAAAGCAGAGGCTATGTTGTTATTAGCAGCCCATCAGATGTGTGTGTCCATATGTGTAAAAAAGACTAGGGTTGTTTTGAACCGTGTTATCCTCATCTCCCTTATCCCTCTCTCTCTCTCTCTCTCTCATGATCATAATCTGACCCCAGTATATGAATCACGTGTGAGACAAGTGTCTGCAAAGATGCACACGTTCAGCAGCAACGTCTGACCTTTGTGTCTGATATGATGGAGCATAAATGCCACACCGGAAGAAACAAGGGTGTGGAGCGGAAAGAGAAGTCATGTGTCCTCTTTCTCTTTACAACCGAGCGCCAAGTGTCTCCGGCTGTGACACAACATACTATAAAGCAATTTGGATTGTTACACTTCCTGACTCGCTCTTTACGGTTACTAAATCAGTCTCAAAGAGGACAGAGAAAATCAGTTTTACTCCAAAGCGTGAGGTTGATACTAGGAAACATATTTTATTGGAACAATTTAATCAATTAACTTAAATCAAATTCTCATGCCCTGCCTTGTCTCAGTCATTTGGCTTGTTTAAACTTCCCACGATGGGAAGCATAGAGGAATTACAAGAATAACTCGCAGCTATACAAAGCGGTATTGATCATATTGATCGACTAATGGGGCATTTTTGGTCTTCCGAGAAATTATGGCCGTGGATGTCAGCGTCGGTCGATGTGTCTTCTCAATTAAAGGAGAACTCCAGAGATTTTACAAAAAAAAGTTCAGTTTACTCATCATGGGTAGTGCTCCTCAGCCTGTGAAAAAAAAGTTGGATAATCAATGTGGATCTGGAGGAGCTTTCTAAAGTCTGAAGAGTCTCATTTCTGACTTGAAGACTACAAATTTAGAAAACAAAACCCTGCGTTACAAACTGGAGGGAGTTTGAAAGATGTTGCTGTTTACCAGGCAGAAGAATCGGATTAAAATATAGGAAATGTAGGAAAGTGTGCACTTGTTTTCCTTTCCTAACATCACATGCATGTGTATGTTTTCTCCTCAGCTGTGTTCGGCTCGTACCTGCGTCCCGATCTGGTCCCTGCCAACCCGTCCTTCTATGAGGGCTCCTCCATGGGAACCATTTCCACCTCCTCCATCTTTGTCAACGTAGACAACCAAACAGAGGAGCGGTACGGTGTCTACTTGTTTTTTTTACTCTTTCTGGTTCATTAATGTGACACTCTGTGTTGATTTAGAGGTGGAACGTGTAATTTATCAACTTAAAAACCATGACGCAAGGTTACTGTGCACAGCACGGCCTCGAGGACGAGAAGGAAGGCATGTTAATTTGCCACGCCCAACACACACATTCACACACTCCCACGTTATTGTCACCTGTGCTCTAACGTCACATGGTCTTATTAGTGACGTGCGTCATGGAGCAGGTGACTCAGCTGGCTTGGCAACGTGCATCCAAAACACATACACACACATCCTACACAACATAAGGACACTACTGTTGAAGTATGAGTGGTGTGATGATGTTGTCTCTTTCAGGGAAGACAGGGAAGAAAAAATACTCCACAAGTACTCCACAAATCTGTTTTTGCTTTGGGAAAGCTTTGGTTGGCTTGACTTTATTTCATTAAGCAATTCTTACAGCATTATTTATAGCATTTTACTGGTGCCAGTGGAATGACTTTGGTAGAAGTTAAAGTCACATCTTAGAATATTACTTGAGTAAAAGTTTTAAAGTAGCTGATATTTACTGTACTTAAGTATCAAAAGTCATTTTCTGGTATTAAATGTGCTTAAGTATTGAAAGTAAAAGTAAAACTAAATGCTGTTAATAAAAAAGCAAGGGTTGTTTATTCTTCTAATCATATACACCGCCTTAAAAATGGAGCCTACATTACATTTAAAGAAAAACAAGGTTTTCACAACCTAAAGAGATACTTTGGTGATTTTAAACTCTGTGTCATCTTAGTGTGGGCAGTGTTTGTAGATGAACGGTGTGCGGCTTCCCTCCGTGGCCGCAGCGCACGGATCTTAAATGCCAATATGTCTATATTTTTGGACAAGCATAACAGGCACTTCATCCGATACAAAGAACCTCTCACTCCAACATGACAAAATATTTCTTGCAAATATGACCACAGGTGCTTGTCTTCGTCACCTCGGCCGTGACATTACGTGATTAACCAATGATTTAACCTACAGTAAGGCTTTTTGCAGTAAGGAAGTTACTTAGTAACGAAATGGAGTGGAGCAAAAGTGAAAGTTTCAAGTAAAGTGCAGATACTGCCAAAAATCATTACACCACTGAATGGTACAGTGTTGACTTATAGTTGAAGACCTTTATAAGTTGTTTATTACCTCATACTGCAAAATCTGTACATTATGAAATGAAACCGGTTTTATTGCACCTACACTAGACTACTTTTATGACACCATACCGTCTGGCTGTAAAGGACAGTTTCCGAACACTGCGTCCTCTGCCCTTTACGAGTTTCCCATCTTTCACCTCTCCTTCTGTCCCTCAGTGTCGGGTTCTGCTCGCTCTCTAAAGCCTCCATTGTGTGACTTGCCCGGTCCTGTCCCTTCATCAGTCACCTGCTGCTGCGCTGACATTGTTCTGTCAACTGTTTTCATAAATATTTAAACTGCAGGCTTTGACGTGGCCTTACTATCCGTGCCCATTATGCTGCAGAAAGATTGTGACAAAAGAGGACAAGCGGGTGCAGTGGCGACTGTATATATCCAGCAACAATAATCCCTCTCTGACAGCTGGACTGCCTGTTACAGTGGTAACACCTTGTGTTGTGATGTGTCAGGGTAGGATTGTTTTAAAAACAAAGCTCTTATCTACATGTACCTCTTTATCCATCCATCTATCTCTACTACTGTATTTCTCTGCTAATCTCTCTACCTGGCTTTCACGCTGACTTTGAACGCCAATCGTCAATCATAAAAGGGCAAAAGCACATTCCTGAATTTATCAGAGTCACCTGATGTACATAATACAAGGAAAACAGCTCTCTGTGCCCCCTGGTGGTTGAAACGTAAAAGAAAGGGAAGATAAACAACATTGCACTCAGTCAATGGTCAAGCTACATTTAAAGATCATATAAATTGGTCATGCATTGATGCAGTCTCTGTTTCAATATTGAATTACTTTTATTTGTATTTTGCAAGTTTTGGCCGAGATTTGAGGATCAGAGTGGTCGAGGAGATCAGAAATGTAACTGGGGGCAAGGTCATGTAGTGCCTTATGTAATCACCATGATCTTGTAGTTTATTCTGAATTTCACAGGAAGCCAACTGGGGGATGGAAGAACAGGGGTAATGTGGGACTAGGGCTGAGTTTTGGGCTGAGTCGACTAAGATTTCTTTAGTTGATGATAAGTCATTTTTTATTATTTTTTCATGCTGAATGACTCATTTCCAAGAAACTTATGAGCACATCTCTGGTAGAGAGTGTGCGCATCCAAACAGGAAATTTAACAGGTGCAGGATAAAAATCAGTACAGAGAAAAAGATGACATATCAGCACAGAAACTACAATGACAATGACTGAAATAAATTTATCCGTAGAAAATAAAATACATCTGATTTTTAAAAAAATATTTCTTAGCTGAAGAAAACAGGACTGGATGAGCTTAGTAACACGGTCAAAGATGATACTGAGATTCTTTAGCGGTGGATTTGATATTTGAGTGAAATGGACCAACAAATTGATCAACTGCTGTAGCAAACTTGCTGCATGTTGATAAAAGCATAGTTTTGGTTTTGTGTCTTGGAGGATTCCTTTGTGCACTTGCAGAAGGTGATGGCTCTGTAGGCTTCACTCTCTTATACAATTGTGACATATTTGAATGCATTCATGACACTCCCGGCTCATTATTTTCTGCTGTATAATGTATTTTCCATGTTACAGTTTTTATTAATATCCTGGTTAAGATCTTGAGACAGAAATATTTGTAATTTCTTCTTTTTTCCCCAAAAGATTGCGAATTTAAATTTAATTGTTTGTTTTGTTTGTTTGTGTCATATGCTGTATGTGTCCATTTGTGGCACATACTCTCCCAGCAAGGGTCTCATTTTAACTTCGTCATTGTAGTCCAATCTGGCCAACCTTGAGGAGATTTTGTTCATTTCCTGTGAGACATTTCTGAGACTCCCGGCACCAGACAGGTTTCCCATCCTGCTCACTTCATCTCTTTGTCCTTTTGATGTCAGAGTTTCTGCACTAGTGTGTGATTTGTTTCTGCAGAGTGTTTTTCATCCGTTTTCAAGCACTGTTTAGACAGCTGCTTCACTTTAACTGCCTTTGTCCCAGACGATACACACTCAGGGCTTCCTGTCTTCTACGTAGGTTAATGTGAAAATATCGTTTTCTGTTTCAGAGATGACGTTGCATCCAGCTCCACGTTTACCCTGGAGGACAGTGCTATCTGCCTCACTTCAGAGCAGAGCACCATGGACGTGGACATAGACCGCGATGACGGATCTGTTCTCGATGTCTACTTGGTGAGTTGTTTCTGCATTTGTTATTTCAGGTCACTGTCACATTGGGGCCATTGTTTTTGTTAGTGCCAGGTATAACGTCTCAGAAATATGTAGCTATACCAAAGGTGAGGACTTGGTGGTGATGACTTCATTGTCCCTGAGGGGAAATTTGTCTTGCAGCCAGGTAAAAACAGATGACACAGAGACATATTGGCACACAGGCCTCAGGTACAAAAAACATAATACCACATACAACAAACATGGTTGTCACGGGGTGACGAATGGAGCAGAGAGGGTGGACCCAAATGCAGGAGATAGAAGGCGGAAGAGAGGTTACAAAAAAAAACTAATACAATTTTAAAAAAGGCAAGAGGGATTCCAAAAACACAAATACAAACACTAAGAACTAAAACACTAGGAAATATTGACAACAAGAACGAACACACATCTGACACGAGCAAGGATCTGACAAAGACTGAACCAAAAACAGGACTGATATACAAAAACTAAACTAATCAGGGAATGGGTAACAGGTGAAAACACTGGGAGCTGATTAGCTGACAGGAGAACAGAACACAGGGAGCAGGGCTAACGAGCGTGATGGGAGACAGGTGTGAGGAGGAGACATAACGAGGAACACAGGACAGGTGTGGAGTGAGAGAGTGGAGGGAAAAGCAGGCCGGGACACAGGAGGAGCTAAATACAAAATAAAACAGGAAACACACAAAACATCAATGCATAAGTGCAACAATGAAAACCAACAAACAGAAAACCCAAAACCAGAAAACCAAAACCTCTAGAAAACAGTAAGTCTTACAAAAGAAACCAAAACATGAAAAATGCAATGTAACACTAAAAAGTCAGAGGGCACAGAGCCAGACAGATAGAGTACATGAAGTGACAACAGGAAACTAAATCATCTGTGGACATTTAACAGTTTGGTGGCCTGAGAAATAAAGATGTTTCTCAGACTGTTAGACCTGGCGTTTGGCAGTCTGAAAGCAATATGGTTTCAGTTTAGTTTTACTTAAACAATATAGTTTTTATTTAGTTTCAGTTCACTAAAAATATTTTTCACATCTTTTTTTCCATTTTATTTTCAGTTTTAGTGTACTATAATAACTCTGGTTCAGATTTTGGCTATCTGTGCTTGTGCATGTTTAGCTAGTTCACACTTAAACACCTAAACCACGCTGATAATCACCCTTTTCTCTTTTCTCCCCGACAGTGAAAAGAGCAGCTTTTCAACCATCATTTCCTCCTGCCAATCATAAGACAATCGCCGCACTCCATAGGACCGGCCAGGCTGGCCTTTGACTCCACTTCCAGTGCTGCTAGATCCATGTTGCCACTTGTATTGCCAACACATAAAAATAGACTGAGATTCTCCACCGGTTGATGGACTAAAAGAAGACACCAACAGAGTCACAGCGATGGACACCTGCACGATCCATGTGACATATCATGTAATGTGATGAACATCAGGCTGAAACTGAGTGTCGCTTTTTAGAGCATGCGTCAACGCAGTGCCATTAAGTTTTATATATGTATACTGTTTTCATGGCCTACACAAAGATCTAAATATTTACTATATATAAACATATGAGGAGAGGGTAGATACATTTCTTTAAACGTTTTTTTTTTTCTGCTGACCAGAAAGAAATGAAAGAGCCTTTTTAAAGTTTGCAACTGCGTAAGTTGCTGATGAGAAGAGAAATGTTTACAGTGAATTTATGATGGCATCTCCGTCCCTGACGACCAGGGATGTGATGACGGTGTCACACAAAGGACACAAGCCAGCTTGTAGCCACAGAAAAGACTCACATGAACAGACACGATGGATTCTGAAGTTCCCGAGGCCAAACACAGACTGTGGCGTGGTTAAAGCGGCCACCTTATCTGATCTGGGCAGTTATTCGTGCTGCCCTGACAGGAACCTGAAGCCCGAACGACGACGGGCTGCTGTAAAGTGAAGTGAGAAAGGACAGTTACTGGATCTCGGATGAAGCACAGACTCGCTCTTGATCAAAAGGCACTTTTGACATTGGTTATGATTACTGAAAGAAATATTTTTCTCTGAAGACGTTGCTTAGGTGGGTGGGCTACCTGACATAAGCACAGATTTGGATATGTGAATATGCACTTTTATTTTTTTCTCTTTTTACTCTACAAATGCACACCTCTGTAAGTCCTTGATACTACATGTACAGAGACAGTGAAGGAACATTGTAGATCATTTTTGATGTGGAGCTAATAGTTTTGTGAGGTTTGCGTCATGACTGAAGATGCTTTTACTCAGGATATCCTTTGATACTGAATAAGTGTGTCCTCTTCAAGAAGTTATGAGACATCCCACACTTAGAAGCTGTCCGATACCTCTTCATCAAGACCATATCCAACTATAAATGTTGAATTCCACCATCACGCGTCGGTTGAGACCATAATTTATTATGTAAATCTCAATATTTTACCATTTGCTGAAAAAATACTTTAATCGCTGAATGTAAAGACAATGCATATTTATATTTAGAAGAGACTCATATAAATAAACTGCTAAATTTCAATGACTACTGTTTTTTAGCTTCTGAAAACATACTTCTGTGATCCCAGCATTCAAGAGCTTCATCTATTTGCATATTACAGCTGTGTGTGTACACATCATTTGTAGGGCTGTGTATTGCCAATAATCTGGTTTTATGATACATGATACAGGGGTTATTATTCAATATGTTGTGATACTGTAAGCAAGGCGATATATTGTGTTTTTTTAAATCTAATTTTAGAAAAACTTATAGTATAAAGAACACACAACCACATGCATACATTGTTATGTTAGAGTGGAAGTCAGTCATGGTTTAAACACCACAATATGAACCACTGTCTGCCAGAAATATTTACTCAAAAAAAAATCAAGTGTTTTTGAAAATCGATACAGTATAACAAAATATAATTTGCAATATTCTACTCAATATTTTCTTACACCCATAATATATATACATGTATATAAACACACATATATATACAGTACATATATACAGAGAGAGAGAGAGATGTGCCACTAAAACAGTACACTACACTTGCTTCTCTTGTGTAACAATTTTAATTTACAGAACATTGTCAAATTGCATTACATTTAGTGCAAATAATAACACTTCTGATGTACAACTTAGAAATATACAAAGTGTGTAGATTACTGACAAAATATCAAAATTAAAAACACTAAATGCATTCTTCAGCTGACATTGCCTGTAGATCTAGCTCTTGTAATCATCAGCAAAACAATTATCCAGATCCTTCCTAACCTCTGACCCTTTAGACCAAACATCTGATGGTGAATTTTGTTTTCACCATGCAGATCTACTGATTGCAAAACTCCCAACTGTTGATGGCATCAAACACAATCTATTTAAATCTTGAGGTAAGATGATGTGAAATGCTGACCCTTTCCCCACCCCCTGCTTCATTTCAGTGTTGATAAATGCACATCTGGTGGCTGTACAGTAAAGATAAACCAGGATTTGTAGGGTTCGTCCTGGTGTCTAAGGCATTCTGGGGGTAGTTTATCAGTCAAAGGGCAGGAGGCCACTGCACTGTAGTGTGGCATGTGAAATGTAATGTTAGAGTATCACTAAGAGTCTAGGGTGTAGATAATATCCTACTCAACATTTTACAACTTTACCTTATCCTGCACAATAGCAGTGGGACTAATTTACAAACCTGACACTCATGAATGCACAGACAGATTTTTTTTTTTTTCTCTGCCTCATCAGGGGCTCAAAAAATGGTGTAAAACAACCTGGGGTGTACAAAATGTATCCACTCGTCTCTCAATGAAAGAGAGGAATCTGTACATCAGACACTATGGCTGGCCATTTGCAAATATCTGTCAGAAACCGTGTGTTACGTGGAGGTTAAAGACAGACACACACTGACAATAGGCTGCAACTTAGCATCTATAGACCACAGTCAACTGCATCATTGATATCCAATTAATGATTATCACTTCAACCGTGTCAAAAATATTATACAACATGACTTTAAACTTAGCAAATGCTCTTCTTTATCTCCTTTTCAGGTTTCCACGGCCCATTACTGTCATCAAATTCAAGCATTTAACAGTCAATTCACATTTCTCGCATTGGTAAACTAACTGAAAACGTATTCTGTTTTCTCTGTACAATACATTGTGTCCCTGGTGCTCTCCGAAAGCTACTTTATAATAACAATCTACAAATATAAAGATTTCTGGCCCCCCCATCAAACTGCAAAGAGAGTCATCACTAGAGGGACAGGAGAAGGCAAGAAAGAGGAGCTATACTGTACCACACCTCATCAATTCTTTTCCTGTCAATATCTACGTTGCTCTCTCATGGTAGTTACATTAGCAGCAGCACAACAAGTAGCTGTAATACTAGTGATTAAAGCGAACCCAAACAAAGTCAAGAAGTATGTAATCATAAGAAATGTACAAAACAATTTACAAAAAAGAGCAAATAATCGGTAACAACAATTCAAAAACCACTTAGGAAACTCTTGAATTTAGATACAAATGTACCCATGACCAACAGATGGTGTTAAGCCATGATAACGTGGCTGGGGTGACAACTACTGATGGATTAAAGCCGTAAAACCAGTCTCTTCTACAAGCAGGTGTCCCGCGGGACGTCCTGGATGATAAAGTGTCCTGCATGTAGTAGTTTGAAAGCACATTCTAATTGACGGGTGAATGGGTCATGTAGTCTTTGAGAAGGTGGCCCTCCATAAGCCTGAAACAAAAAGGAAGAGGAAAAGTCAATATCCCAGAAATAATAAACTGATTCTGTACATCGTCTGGCTTTTTACATATAAAGCACCAGATGAGAGATATCCCATCCATTAACAGTCAGTGCGTTTACAAGGACATGAACAATAACCTGTTTATGATCGGGTTTTTGAAGAATCTCGTTTATGTGTTTGATAATGTAAACACCATATCCCGTTTTCAGAAACCCAGCTAAGCCCTTATCCGGTTTATGAGAAACCTGAATATGCCAGCTGGAGTACTCCTAAAGAAACCGGGAGACTGTTGCATGTTTACACCTTATCCTGGTTATTGAGCGCCGCTCAATAAGTGTTGAGGGTTCAGCCAAGTGGCGTAAGAGAAACACAAACAATGGTGGCAGTAAAAGCATCTCACTTCTGGAGCGACCTCCCCTGTCCTACATAGTGGTAGTGACAGGCTGGCACCGGTGTGGAGGACAGCGTTATTAGAGTAGTGTAGCTCAGTGCATAGTGTGTGTGTGTGTGTGTGTGTGTGCGAGAGACGGTGGATGTACTCAGACCTGGGGGTTCCAAGAATCATAATCATTCATTTTCACAATAACTCCATTCATAAGTAACACTATGACATGTTT
>JAOVVB010066582.1:0-14142 GCA_028570985.1 Heterobranchus longifilis | reverse complement strand
ATCACCAAAACAAATTCCTTGTATACTTGTATACTTGGCAATAAAAACAATTCTGATTCTGATTCTGATTCTGATTAACTAATGAGAGGAGTGAAAGCTGTCATTAATGGCTCTTTACTGGCTTGTTTGAGGAGAAGAGGTGAAGTCAGAGGAAGGGCAGACACCCTGGAAGGAGATAAATGACAACAACGGTCTCCTCTGGACTTTGGCAGTGAAAGTGCTGATTGAGGTCTACCCCGTCTATCAATCACTCAATCAACCATTCACAGCTGACCAATCGGGTTTCCCTGCGCCGGCCTGTTGCTTGGAGTGAAGTGGAGTGCTGGCACGTTGCTCATTTTAATCTCCTTAAGTATTCACCCCCACAGTGTAGCGTCAATGAGTCAGTCTGTCAAAGTGATCGATTCTGGTGTTGCACGTTTCCCAGGACTCTCTGCTGGAGCAGGAAACTGTTCACTGGATGCTGGATTCCACAATTCATCAGCCACTTCATGATCGCAGATTGAAAAGAGACTGTTTGGAGTCCTGCCATTACAGTCTGCTACTGTAGGAATGACAAATGTTGCTGGCTGTTTTATTAGCCTCCCAGGGCCAATTTCTAACTGTCCTTTGCTTTCTGTGGTCAGCCAACGCTGGCAGGCATTTGCCTTGTTTAAAGCCAGTGGGCCAACAGTTTTTGTTTTTTGTTGTTGTTGTTGTTTTTTTGTTTTTTTTTGTTTTTGCAGGTGATTAGAATCTTTTACTAATCAGAGTGAGGCTACACATTAAATAGGATGTTACATTCACCAAAGACCTTTCATTACTCCTGCACAAAAAAAAACAAAAACTCTTTTATGATTAATAATTTGTTTGACATGGTCCCCACCCCCCCCCACCACCCCCCCAAAAAAAAATTCTGAAAAGGGGCTGGGCTTGCTCATTTAGAAATTCTGGATCTGGCCTCAAGCCCCACCCACCACCGCTTTGATTCGTTACTTAGACATATGATGTCATAAAACCTGGCTGTCTGAATCTGGATTTTTGAGACTGTTGTTGGCGCGTGCCAACAGTTTCAAGGCAGAAATTCTCAGCCATGGTGTTGACTGCTCATTTCACTCCTGGTATGATAAATAAAAAACACTATAGACATGTTAACATGATAAAAAGAAACTTGATTTTCGCCGGAGGGGCTCTTTAAAGTGTAAACCGGATGTAGCCGGCTCGGTCGGCGGTAGCAGTGCCGATCATCCAGGCATTTTTAGAGCCGGCAGTTGAGCTTTTTTGACTTCATGTGCCACTGAGCAACTTTCATGTAGTAGATAGATTATTTTATTTGCATCTGGTGTGAACACACGGTAACAAGTGAAAGTTACGTGGGTGAAAGCTCTGAAGCTAGTATCATTTGTGCTCAGATTGTCTCCTCAGTTCCTAAATGACAAGAATGAATATCCATGCTCAAATGTCTATAATCCACAGATCTTTCTGTCAAACAGAGTGAGAATGAAAAATGGCCCTGGACTTTAGACTCAGAGCAGGCCCCTGCCAAAACTTGTGATTTGTGTATGTGTAAATAATGGCACACTTGTGCATTTTCACCTTGTTGTTGTAAATTCACTGAAGTGTTGGAGTTGGACAGCACTGGCATTATTAACCAACAGGTATGATCTATCAAGCATTTCTCAATAGCTCTTATGGAGTATGGAGAGTGCCTCTGCTGGTACAAAGCCAATATCTGACTACGTTTGGCACTTAGCTGGGTTGTCCCTGTGGAGTGCTCGCTTTCCATTTGCATTGCTTTGAATGAATTCAGCATTGTTACCTTTAAGAGCCTCAGTTCTCTCTTTAACTCTGTAATTATTGGAGGAAAGCTTTGTTCGGTCTCTTCAAGGTCTTCAAATGTTGTTGTCCATTTTCTGCTCTCTTCAAACCTGTCTCTGTTTACAAAAGTGTGTTATATATTACAGGCAGGTGTGTATTGCCGGTGTTGTGTACCGTGCAGTGCTCCTGCTCTGCCGTATGTTGTGTTGTGTTGTGTTTTGTGCTTAACGTGAATGTCCTTATGTGCTTCTGCTTGACTTTGGGCTGCTGTGTATGTGTGGAATTCCTGATGCCTTCAAGTGCAGTTGGGTTTACCGTGATCCAGAGTCAATTTTAACAACCCAGGATGCATATTTATGAGTTGGCAGTGGTGAAAGAGGTACTCATAAGTAAAAGTTGCAATATCATAGTGTAGAAATAGTTTGTTGCAAGTAAAAGTCCTGCATTAAAAATCTTACTTTAGTAAAAGTACAAAAGTATTAGCATCAAAATATACTTAAAGTACAAAAAGTAAAAGTACTCATTATGCCGAATGGCCCATTTCAGAATCTTATATATGATAATTGTATATAATATATAATATTGATGCATTAATGTGTAAGCACCACTAATGTTGCAGCTGGTGAA
Source organism: Heterobranchus longifilis (assembly GCA_028570985.1). Taxonomy (NCBI): domain Eukaryota; kingdom Metazoa; phylum Chordata; class Actinopteri; order Siluriformes; family Clariidae; genus Heterobranchus; species Heterobranchus longifilis. The sequence goes on along the minus strand of JAOVVB010066582.1, from coordinate 11,718 downwards.
GGTGGAGCTAATTTCAGATACTCTATATATGGGCGGGTATCTTAATACATCATAATCATTCGTTGGTTTATATTCTGTATTAATAATCTGAATAGTAAATAAGAGTAACTAGTAACTAATGTTCTCGGATAAATGTAGTGGAGTAAAAAGTACATTATTGGCTTCCAAAATGTAGTGGCGTAGAAGTAGAAAGTGGCATAAAAAAAGTAAAGTACAAGTACCTAGAAATTGTACAGTACTTGAGTAAATGTAAGTGTTAGTGAGTTTGTGACATGATTTGATGATTTAAAAAGTGGAAGTTGAAAGTTGTCGATAACAATCACTTGACATTTTTGAAATGTGAACAAGGCCAATGTCCATTTTTAGCCCTGTTAGGCCTGGACTGAACAAAAAGTGAGGGAAAAAACAGAAAACTAATAGCATTATTTGTGAAATGTGAAAGCTGAAAGAAGCTTAGAGCGGAATTGTTTTTCTCTCTATCTTTTGTAGCTGCAGCACCAGCATCAATGTCTCTCTTTCCTCTGTGCTGAGAGAGAGCAGTACACACACACAGCGCTGAAGTTAGCTGGCAGGATTTACTCATCTCTATAAAGTCTGGCCTCAGAGGGAGACACTTGGCTTTGGAACAGAGAGTGGACCTTTTCCCAGTGGCCGAGCCGAGGGGCTGAGGCGCTGCTCGGAGCCTGCTATCTCACTGACTTTGTTGTTGCATGGGATGGATTTAATGCCCTTTTTTCCTCACTGTTTTTCTCAGACTCTCCCTTTCTCTTAAAAATGTTTTTGTTTCTGTTAAATATTTGCTACTGTCGGTGTTAATGCTGTTGTGTCCTTGCTGCTGCTGTTGTGGTTGTTGCTGCTCTGACTGATATATTTCCATTTTATGCTACTTATACTTATACTCCACTACATTTTGGAGGCAAATATTGTACTTTTTGCTCTACTACATTTGTTCAACAGCATTAGTTACTTTGCAGATTTAGATTATTAATACAAAATAATCAGCATATCAACTATGATATATTATTATAGATTAAGCTACCAAGCAGTTTATAAAGTAATTAAATAGAGCTGCAGTGATTAGTTGAAAAATAATCAACTATTTTGATTATTGATTAATCGTTAAAGTAATTTTTCATGCTTAAATGGCAGAAAATGCCTTAGCCTTTCAAACATGGATATTTTCTACTTTTCTCTGTTTTATATCATATTAAACTGAGTATCTTTGGGTTTTGGACAAAACAAGACTTTTAAAGACATCACCGTGGACTTTTGAGAAACTGGGATTGACATTTATCAATATTTTCTGACATTTTATAGACTAAATGATTAATCAGTACTGAAAATAATCATTAGTTGCAGCCCTATAATTAAAATGAGCTCCATCTTTCCAGAGACTCTGCCCTCTGCCTGTATTTCCTAATTTTCTTCTTATTTTGTACATTCGGGACGTTTGTGGGCGTGGTCAAACAGACTGTAGGGGTGTAGCCCCCTGCCAATAACAGAGATTAGCCGTATCTAATAGGATAAAATTATTAAGTGATGACATTTTATATGGCCTATGTTCCTTAGGGAATACAAAGGCCTAAGTAAGTATTACATTTATACCCAAAAGGTCAAAGGTCAGCTTCAGTGTGACACATGTTCTGGCCATTATTCAATACCATAACTCAGGAACAGAAAGGGAGACATGTGGTCAGATACTGAATTGGTGACTCTAATCTTGAAACTATGGATTTTGTTTTGATCTTCTATATTATGAGTCTGGACAGACATGGATGTAAACAGCACCCTGACTGGTTGGTGGAGGCATACTACTACATGGCATAATACTAGTTTGTTGACTAAATTTGATTGATTATACACTAAATCTTTTTGAGTTAATTTTATATTCTCCATCACAATAACACAAAAACATAATGTCGAGAGATAGAGTTCAACAGTTGAATGAATAAATAGTGTCAAGTGTTTAAGTTAGATTAGTTAGAGTCCATTTTCTGGCTATATCCTGTACACATGTAGACATAATACAGGGACTGCCTCACTGTCTTGATCAGTTGATTCAGTGCAGAATCCCATGTATTTTTTTCATTTAATAAATTAAGTGGTTCATAAGAAAATTGAGGAAAAGAATATGTGTATCTGCACCATTACCCACCTGGGTCCAGACCTACAGGCTGCAGAAAGAATAATCACTTGTTTATTGGCTCTTAGCCTAAATTAACCAAATTTTATTTAAATATCACAGCACATTTTTTGACATATCCTGCTAAATAACAACCTCCAGTTACTTATGTTTCTATTGCATATTTGACATACTTCCCTAAAATTAAATATGCAATAATAGACCTATTGCTCACTAAAACTTTGATATAGCATACATTTCTTATAACTTTTATAAAACAGAATGTCCACATATAGTCAACCTCCAATATATCAAATTCAACAAATTTTCCGGAGCACTACTGTACCACCAGGAGGAAATAATTTGGGATAAATAGAGTACCAGCAGGTGTGTAACACCATGGAGTGTTTTTGGACACGTGATGCTCCGGTGCAGTCGATCCCGACGCCTCTGCGCGTTCCAGTCACTCCTCGTGCCCTTCTTCAAGTGAGAAAGTGTCGCGTGAACGCGCACGTATACTGTAGCTCCCTCCTTCTCGTCTTCTCAGCATCAAGCGCGTGCCTGAGTCTGTGGTTGCGCACTTCTGTTTGTAAAATCCAATAATTGGATCATGTGTTTGGGTCAAATGCAGACCTCATACTGTTTATTGATAGTACATTACCTAGGCTGTATAATAACATAACATCATGCATGCTGACAATTGATACAGTGCATTGCAGTGATTTCATTCTATAAGTACACATAATGTAGCCTGTTGTAATGTTTGTCTCGTGGCTGAATGATGATTTAGTTTATAGCTCCATTTGGGGATGAGGAGCCTAAAATCAGTTGACCAATTTTATGACAGCATAAATCTGAATGTGGTAGATTCATAGAAGACATTACAGTAAATATTAACAAACTCATTAACAGAAGGGAGGCAATGCTTGGAGGTAAAACAACCTGAGAAATAGAATTGTCTTTATTTGTGTCAGTTTGCCTTAGGTCAGAGTGTAGCCCTTCTTTTCATTTTTTCTCCATATTGCTCCTCGTTGTATCCTAATCTTTGATTCTGCTGCTGCGACCCAATTTCGCCCACGGGGCTCATTTAACTTTGATCTAATCTAATCTCGGTTTCTCTCGCCTCTCTCGCGCTTTTATTTCCCCTCCTCACAGTCTGCGTGGCCGCGCGGCGCGCTCCCGTCAGCACGTCAGTCGGCAGCCCGCTGGTCCTGAAGCTGATGATGATGATGGCGGTGATGGAGGAGCAACGCTGACTTCGCTCTCCCAGTTTCCCCCCCTTTTTTCCACTCATTCTTTTCTGATAAAAAAAAAAAAGACAACATAGCGACATAGGAAGCGACAGCGCCGATTTGACCTACTACCTTTCTCCACCTCCCTCCCGTCTCCGGAGCCGAGACCCGAGATGGGGAACGAAGCCAGCATGGAGGGCGGCGGGCAGCCCGGAGAGCCGGGAGCCGCCGGGATGATGGGGTCAGTGATGCCCGGAGGAGCCGCAACAGGACCGGGGGCAGGACAGCACATGAAGCCGGTCAACGGAGCCGCTGCCGGGGGAGGGATGGGGATCGGAGGCCCCGGGATGGGAATGACGAGGTAGGAGAAGCAGTGTAGTGGTCTCGGGTGAATGGGGCTCTGGGTTTACTACATCCCTGTGTGTGTTTTAACACGGAAATGCATAAGAGAGCGGATGTCATTTTGGGATTTTCCCTCTCTCGTGCAAGCTGTCATGTGAGCGTGTGTGTGTTATTAAGAGGAGTGATCTGTGGGTGCTGAAAAGCCGAGGAGCTGTCCGCGGTGCTGAAACGCTGCAGCTGCACCGCTGAGCCTCGGTGGCTCGTTTTAACGTGTTTCCCAAAATAGATTTGACATTGCATGTTAAAGGTGGCTTTACAACCACCGTGTCCCTGCTCTCTATTCTATCATCACGGCTGTTTTTCCTCCCAGACTGTGCCTTTATTCCGCGGTGTCATGTGCTGTTATAGTATTTCCTCCGTCGTGTTGAATGGGACGTATTTTTGACAGCCGCCGAAAACAAAACAAAAAAAAAAAAAACACAGCCTCCTCCATTATCATTTATGAAACGTGACCATTGGGACATTTTTGAATGTTTTTTGCTGGAGATGTGATGCAGAGCTTGTTTCCGCATGGGCGAGAGAGTGTGTGTGTTTGTGGATGTGTGCGTGAGTGTGTATACGTGAAGGGGCTTGCCTGGCTATGTAGGCGCGTGTTTGATGATGTGTGTGTAGTACTGGTACTATGAGCAACGCCTACGTTTCCCGTTAATGACGTAGAAGCGTCTGACAGACAGATGCTTACCGACACTGTCAAACCAAACCCTGTCAAATCACAACCGACTCCTCTGCCATCTACATCATACCGAACAATATTTCATCTGTATCACAATTAGGCCTAAAATAATTTCTAATCTCATCTCACAATGATTAGCAATATACATTGTCTCCCAGGTCAACATCTACTGAATGTAGTAAACGGATTATAAAATAATACACCATGCCATGACAGTAACAGCACTGTAACATACAAAGGTATGTCATATACCAATAAATCATGATATGCCTTACACATACAACCATAATTTGTATTTCTAATCCACATACGCGCAACCCCATTCCCACCATAATATGACTGTCAGCCTTTTTCAAGGACATTATATGAAAATTTCATTTAACATGTATTCAAGTGCCCTGGTTAGAAAGTTGTTTTACCATACCATTAGGGGTGTCACGATTCTCCAAATCCACGATTCGATTAGACCTTAGATTTTAAGGTCACGGTTTGATTCAATTTTGGATTTAAACGACTTCTTTTTTTTTTAGCACTTACAGCTATGCCATTGTTAGACTGTCGAGTCTTTATTGGTAAAGATTAACAGGTCGTTGGTTTTAACTGTCATTCACATTTTCAAATTATTATTTAAAAAGACATGCTATCAATTGTGATATGACCACCATATTATATTTTTTTTGGAATGTACCACACTGGTCAAAATTTAAATAATTTATTTAAATAGCTGATCCTGCTTTTGATTTCAAAATTGAAAGCTTATTTTGATCGATTTTCGATTTAGAAATGACATTATGACACATACCATAACTGCAATGACCACAACACCACACCATGACATGTCCTAACTTAACATGACCTGACATAACATCTGCACAACATCTGCACAGTAGCCACACACCATACCACATAGCTTATAGGCCTACATACAAACTAGTAGGGCTGCACGATATGAGGAACATTTGCGATAACGTTGTTGAATATTACGATAATGATATTAATTGTGATAAATAAAGTCATATCAGTTCTGCCTTGCTGCTGCTTTCAGTAGTCTATACTGCTAAAATAGAATTGCTTGTTGAATTTAAAAAACAATGGAAAAGAAGTTCTTTCTGACATTATTTTATTGAACAAATTGACCATTGAACTGAACACAAAAGGCACCATTTAAAAAAAAAGAATTATAGTTACATTTTAAAGAGCAGTTTTCTACCGATACGCTCTTTCAACTAACTAAAAAAAATCCCTGAGTGTTTTTCGCGATATGTCACAATCTTGTAATCTTGCAAAGTTGATATTGCGATGACGATAAAAAAAACAACGATATATTGTGCAGCCCTACAAACTAGTAGCTTTTCTACAAATGTATGGTAGGATCACTTTCTTTCTTTCGCTTGGCACAGCTAACACATTATACTACAATCTTTTGTGTTTGGACGATCCAGGAATTCCAGTTTACTGTACCACCTCATCCATAAACCCCTCTGCAGCCAGGCTGCTGCACACACACCGAATCAGGTGTGTGTTTGTGGGAGAGTAGGGCTACAGCTGGCCTACAAACACACCAGGGTGTGTATGTGTGTGTGCGCGGGTTATATTTAGGACACATCCCAGGTTTGATTCATGCCTCTGTAGGAGAGCAGAGCAGAGCAGAGCAGCGCAGCGCAGCGCAGGCCTATCCATCATTATATAACACAGGGACTCAGAGAGCGGATGACAGCTTCCAATGAACGACTCCAGAGCCGGACATGCTCTGATGCATTCTTTTTTGCTGTTTAGGGGATTCACGGCGATCTTCTTCTTTGTTGCTTTTATCAAATACTCTATGTAAGATATAATATACCTGCAGGGTTCTGTACTCCTCGATTCAGACCTCAAAATCGGCGCCCACATTTGAAATCTATTCTAAGGCGAGGGGGTTTCTCGGCATGAAGGGCCTCACATTAAGTATTTATAACGGCGTAATACAAGGCCATGTGAACAGATTGAATCACGTGCAGAGCGTGTTTGCTCGCCCCCCGCCCCTCTCACTCTGACACACTCTCACACACTCCCTCCCTCTTTCTGCATTGCTCTGCCTGCTCCTATCACTCTCCCTCTCTCTCTCTCTCTCTCTCCCTGTCTCCTCTGCACATTCGCATGCTTTGCTACTCTCTTCTCCTTCTCCCTTTTTCTCTCCGTCTCTCTCTATATCCTGTGCACACTTGCAGTGTTTATATAGGAGAAAGGATGTTGTTCTTTCTACAGTTTCCTTTCCTCCTATCCCTCTCATTCTATTGCTTTTGTCTCTCTCTTTTTCACTCAATCTCTGCACACTCCCATGTTCTTCCCCTGTGCCTCTAAATTAATATTAACCACTCAGCACTATGGCAAAGGTATGTGTGTTTTCTTTAAAGGGCAAGGCTGACATTATTCAAATTTCTTATTGTCCACTAGGGCTGCCCCCCTGATAGTCGACCAATTTTTCATTGGCTGATTGACCGCAGAAAAAAAAGCTGCGTCTTGTCAAAATTAGGTCAAAACCTTGCTGGACCGTGTATGAAACACTAGAGGGCTTTTAATTTGAAATTAAGTCACTCAGTCAGGCATTTGCGGCTGCTCCCTGCAGTTAACTATGTCGGGCAGGAAATCCAAAGTGTGGGATCATTTTCAGAGGGTGAAGGATGACTGCAAGAAGGAAGGTGCAAACTCTGCAGGCAAATCATTTGTCGACCACAAACATGGCTTATCATCTCAAACATGTATAAGTACTAGGCTACTGAATGTTCCGTCTCCTTGTTGGTTTTTACGACACATTCAGAATCATTACCACTCGTTTATAGGTGACTCGTTTCCTGTGAAAGGGGTCCCTTGAACTCTGACCTCAAGATATCTGAATGAAAACCATAGACTCGTCGACCAATGGCTTAAATTAACGATTATTGGTCGACCAGGAAAATCTTGAGTTGGGGGCAGCCCTATTGTCCACAAAACCTAATAAAAAGACCAAAACTAACTACGACTAAACTTCCATGTCTGTGCCACTCATACCCCTTTTCCCTTTTCCACCAAATTATTCTGGTTCTTGAACTTAATCAAGGATGTGTCATCAACGGAGGGTGTTGCGCAATGCACAATGAAAGTAAACAGTAGTAGCAGCAAGATGGCGGATTACATTGATTACCTGCAAGCTTTTGTTCAGTTATTACAGATATTTGTTTTTTATCCAAAAAACAAGCATGGACCAACTATTAATGAGACGATTCCTCACTTGACTTCTACATCCTCTCTTTCCAACCTGGAGAATATGACACGCCCACTGATGTCGTCACGGTTCAGGAAAACATATTTTCTTTCTTTCAGGTTCCAAACCAATTTTAGTTTTGGTCGAAATGTTTTGAACGATTCAAAATTAGGTGCACCAGCCGGACCACCAGATGCTAGATGTAGATGTGTCTCTGACAAACTTTTGTGATTTTATGTGATTTACTTAAAAAAAAGTGAGGGGAAGACAAATTCTCAAAGTCTCAATGGCTGAGAAAACAATCCTGTAAATCTTTAGAAATGCACCACAAATAAATTGTTGCTTGTTGTTGTTTTTGGACAACAATGGAGCTCTATGGCACAGAGATACGATATATCAGGCTTTGAAATGACATAATTTCAAAGTCACTGTTAAAAAACATTTTATGATGTGACAACCCTGTGGTTACATTTCGGCACAAAAACAACACTGATAGGCTTAGGGAAACATCGTGATTTGGGTTGAAATAACGTCTTTGTTAAGGTTAGGGGAACTCGCTCACCTCACTTCCTCTTTGCTGCCATCAGAATGATCACAGAAACAGCTTTGTAAACATGTGTCCCTTTGTGGGAATTTGCTTAAATCAGTAATGCGGTCGCTCTTCTTGACAGCACAGTCTCTGCAAATATAGTAGGCCTACTGTACATTTGCTCCTTCAGTGAAAATCCCTCTCCCACTATCTCTCCATCCCCACCCCCTTCTCAGCCAATAACCAGCAGCCTATAAATGGCTCTGCCTTTACAATGAGATACAACCGTAGTGCTCTGTGGGGAACGGGAGTACAGATGGGGGGGGGGAACATAGAGAGCGAGAGAGAGAGAGAGAAAGAGAGAGAGAGAGAGAGAGAGAGAGAGAGGGAGAGAGAGAGAAGTAGACATAGACAGATGGAGAGAAAGTCAGAGGGGGACATGCGGAGGAGGATCTTTAAGAGAGAGCAGAACCTTGTTCTCCTGCTGCTTCCACCCATGCCTATGCTCCATAATGACACAGCACTGGCCCTCTAATGACACAGACTAAAGAAACCCAAATCGATGCGTGCACAACAGTACAACCTCCTCACACAACTCAAAATATTCAGACCAGTGAAGTAAACAAAAAACAAACAACAAATAAGTAAACAGTGAAACATTATTCCCGGTAAACCTCACGATAAGATCAATGGTAACACTTTATGGTAAGGGTACATGAATTATCAAGAATGCATGCATGACTTACGCATAAAAAGCATGAATTAATCCATGTACTTCATGAACTATCAGGAATGTACAATAATTCATACAGTCTCATGCATGAGTTAATGCAACAACAAAAAGGCCAATTTATACTTTCTGCGTGTGGCGTAAGTATCGTCATCGCCCATGACCACGACTCGACCGCAGACACTTCTGCAGCTGGGTGTGTGTGCTGCCTAAAAAAAGTGGCTGCGCACCCCGTACGCATAGCAAGCTCTGTAGTTTCTGTATGCAGAGCTCTGCACGGACTCATAGAACCGGGGTTACATCCGGGTAACTGCTCTGTATGCACAAAGATGGTTGATTCATAAGCAACAAATGGTTAATACACCATTAACCAGTGTTAAAGATGCACCAGATCACCACTTTATTTGAAAGGCCACAAACATCAAGAAGTCATGAAAAAGTAATTATTTGTTAATCGTGATTACAGAATAAATGTGCACTGCTGTGAGTGGTCAGTTTTTGGTCTGTCCCTTTAACTGCAGACTTCAAACATCATCAATAACTCAGAAATCATAATGACTGAAATACCTTGTTGCATTCATGCTTTTCCATGCATTAGGTCATGCATGAATTTGTGATAATCCATGTGCTCTTACCATAAATTGTCAGCAATCAATTATATCAAGATTTATGCTGTTCAATTAATAGAAAGCAAGCAAACATGGAAATCAATATTTGGAGCATGCCTTTGGAAAAATAAATCCAGAATAACTATTAAAACATGCAGTAAAGGAACGAGAAAGGATGAATCTGAATGCCCACAGTTAAAAGACAAAAATCAATCTTAAATATGGATATATTCAGGTAGAGTCTGTCACCGCTGTGATATGGAAACGAGGACAAATTACTCTCTTGGCATTTATTTCACAAACATTTATAAGGTGTAGGACTAAGATGGATAAAAACATATTTTAACTCAGTGGAAATGTGATTTTTGAAGAAGCTGTTTCCATTGATGGAAAGAAAAAAAAGTGAAATGCTGTTGGCCATAAACCAGTTTGAAGTTTATTACTCAGCGTATTGCTTAAGATGAATGGATGAATCCTTTGAGAAAAGAGGACACAGCCTAAAAGAGCGAAGACTGGAAAACGGAGACACAAAATAATAACATACACAGACTCCAAATGAGGGCAGGAGAAATTCAATGGGATGACAAGAGGCAAATAAATTGCACATCACCACGGGGCCGCTCTAACAGCTTAAGAGAGGCAAGGTGTACTCGTCTTCATCAAACCAGTGGTTGACAGAACAGCTTGTCCCTGACCCAGATACACAACCATCACACACATTAGACTGCACTAATGGCAAGTGGAGAAGAATAAAGGGAAAAAAATGAAATGAAAAAATGAGAATATGTGTGTACACATCCCTGCTAAAATTTAAAAAAAAAATAAAATCATTTTCTTGTGTTAAAAAGGCACATTTTTTTTCTTCATGCTGCCTGAAGAGCCAGATAAAAAGAATGTCAAATTTCTTTGATTCCACTCATTGCTGCTACAGAATTGATTTTAACACTCCAAAGAAACAAGCAAGTACTTTTATAAAAACTTAATGATGTCTGAGACCTTTAAAGAGTCCCTTTCTCTCCTTGTCTTTTTCTATAACAAAGGGAGAATCAAGCAGTCTCTGTTGTGACTGGTTTATCTATTATTTAGTCTAGTGTGTATACAGTAAATATCAACACATTCTCATCAACGGGTTGTATAATGAATACGAAAATGTATGCACAACAGTTCAATACATGTGCCAGTCGCGTGATATCCGTCATTAAACGTCATCACGTCATTAACGTTGTGAAACGGGACTAATCCTGTAGGTTTAGGCTACAAATATAATTAGTGTGTATTGTGTATATTAGTGTATAGAGCGTGTCTTTGTGTTTTTTAAACCTGGGCCTCATGTCTCACAATTACGTGTGTTATGTACAAATTACAGTGCATTACTTTTTGTAGTCATTCCTACGAACAGGCAGTGAGACCAGCCAGGCTGCATACACATGCCTCCAACAATCCCTCAAGCCAAAGCACATCAGGAAAATGACAGCCATCATTTACAATAATATGTAATGTATCCCACAGTGTATTGACAGTAAGTAAGCGTGCACTGTTGTCTTTACTCAGAGCCATTTCCTGAACAACGCCTGCTGCATAGATTCAAACTCTCCATACATCATCAGTGGAAGTGCTCCAGCCATTCCTCGCCCCTGCTGACGTAAACCAGCCCTGCCTCATCCTTTCCTGAAATGATCATTCTCCATTTATTGCTTATAGGAGGATCTGCTGACACATCTCCTCTGTTGACCCGCGGGACGGACAGAACACAACGCATGCTTCCGTGTTGGATTCACAGAAAAGAAAGGCACTACCTGGGTCCGTGATTTGCTCAACACGCCGCAATCATCCCTCTATCGTGAAACAAAATATGGCTTAAAGTGATGCACAACTCTATTAAAAGCCATCCAATGACATTCTATCCCTCCAGATTACATTAGCCTCGGATGATGCGCAGACATTTAACATTTGATCAAATCAACGTGAGATATCAATCTGTTTCAAAGTCGTCTTCAAATCACCGCTCTGTCGATGGCATGCCGCAAACGGAGTGAAACATGAGAGGAATCATCTCTGTTTGCCCGTCCCCTGGTGTCTTCTGGAGCTGCTTGGATTTGAAAGTCCTGTGGTGTATTAAGCTAACACGGTTTGGGAATAGGGGAGCCGTGATCAGTGCACAACTGTGTTTGTGATCCCCTACAACAGCGTGGCCCAGCAGCT
>JAOVVB010066571.1:0-14143 GCA_028570985.1 Heterobranchus longifilis | reverse complement strand
CCAAAGTTTCCCGCCATAGTAAATTAAGTCGTATCTCTTTGACTCCTGCCACTTTTACCACTATTTCCTCCTTCCTTCTGTGGAACTGTGCTTATTCCTGGATTACACGTCACCCACACATGTACAAACACACACACACCCTCCTTTCCTCTGAAAAAAAAAGTAGGGAAACAAGAAGAAGTTGCTTCAAGGACAACGTAAAACTGTTCTCGCCTCTCCCAGACGGGGTGTGTCAAGGCCTTTGTCTGTCTGATGCCGTATTAAATATCGGAGTTAAAAGGAGGGGTGGGGGGGATGTGTGTGCGTGTGCATGTGTGTGCAAAAGCCTCCAGGTTTTTTTTGTTCTTTAGAGAGAACAGAAGAATGTTGGCACGAAGCTAGCCACCAGGGGCGGAGGTCGGAGTGCTCAAGTGCTGCTCCAGGTTTGTTTCATTTCATTTGCTCTGTAATGAGTCTTGTTACTGCTGTGAGAGGCAGAGAGATCTGACTGGGGAGTTCAAAGTGAAGCCACAGGGAGGGAGGGAGGGAGGGAGGGAGGGAGGGAGAGGAAAAGAGAAGCAACGAAGAAGAGAAAAAACACACAAGCCAACAAGTCCTCACTTGAAAACTTCTGAACATTTTGGAGACAAGAAAAGTGACAAAGACAAACTTTTTTTTTCTTTTTTTTACTCCTTCCTTTATCCTTTCTTCCTCTTCCTGCTCCACCTCCTCCTCCTCCTCCTCCTCCTCGCTGCCCCACACCCTTCTCAAATGAACCCTCTCGCTTCGAGCTCTGAAAAGAAACTGAAGCTCGCAAGAGGTCTGAAAAAGTTGGCTGCGTCTGTGCATGACTGTGCGTCTGTGTGTCTACTGGAGTGTGTGTGCCTCTCACAGAGTGTGTGTGTGCCTCTGTGTGTGCGTGCGCGCTCCTGGGTCTGTGTGGGAATGATTACATCAGCCTGCTGCAGCCTTATGATTGGTTGGTGAGCGTGTGGTTTGATTCAGTGTGCCTCGGAGCCCGTGGCTGAGGCTGTAACCCTTTGTGAGGGGGAGAGAGAGGGAGAGAGAGAGAGAGAGAGAGAGAGAGAGGAGGGGGAGGTAGAGAAAGAAAGATAGTTGTCAGACTCAACCGGCACTGGAAGCACTGTACTGTACCTGCTGCCATCCGATCACTGACTGTCTCTGTGTCTCTGTCCTGTATGCTGTACAGACAGCGGGTTTAGGTCACAGACATTTTTTTTTTTTTTTTTTGAAAGACAGAGCCGGCGGCCTAGATAGACTGAAGAATTGTCTACAGCCTATGTGACAGGTAGCACAACTGCAACTGTCAACTCTTGGAACTCAAATTTGTACCTTTCTTTCTGGAGGAGACAGGGCGAGAAGGTTTTCTGTCTTAGTGACTGTGTGTGAGTGTGTGCGTATGTGTGTGTGGGGAGCCGGGCTCACTCCAAAAATGCCTTCGTGTTCCCCGGACTGCTGCCTATTGCGGGCCGTGGAGGTAAGACCGCTCTCTTATCTCTCCTTGTGTGTCTCTGCCTCTCTCTTCGCCTCCTTCTCTTTTTATGTTAATGTTTATGTGTCTCTTTGAAGTACTGCTATGATTAACCAGGGGCAAGACATGGAATGTGTAAATACCTTAAAGGCTGAAGACAATTTGTCTTTTTTTGAGATGTGAGCACAGCAGTAAAAAAAAAAATACAGTCAAATACATCAGCAGCTGTGAATGACTGAGGCTCCCATGCCTTTTCGTCTTGAACATTTTGGACGGATAGAGCGCCTCGGGCCTGGTTTGTGCAAACTGTGATGCTGTTAGCGGCATCTTTGCTCAAGAAGAAGAGAACAGTCTTTGTCATGATATACTATGTGGGAAGTGTGCATATATAACATGATATGTGTAGGCTTAGTAGGCTGGATTCCTCTGCAGGTTTGAAAAGCCAACCTGTGGACTTTGTGGACGTAGATTTACCGCAATAGGGATGGCAGTTATATTTCCTGGATTTCTTGAAAGCTTACCTACAGTATATACTGATGTGCAAGAATATCTGGATGTAAATGGCTGTCTCTTACTCAGATCCTGATGCACGGTTGCTATACAGTATACATTATACTGGACAGAGAAGTAGTGGCTCAACATGTGTGTGAGTATGAGTCAGTATCATTAATATAAACAAAACAGGTGTTATTCATTGATTGGATTATCACTGGCCCAATTTCAACATATTAAGTTATGGAGAAAAAATAACCTTTGTCCTCGAAGTTGAGCTTATCTCCAGATACTTGCATACATTTGGAAGACATTTGGAAACACTATGCTCTTAAGTAACAGTATCGTATATCTCCGTTTGGTGAGGACAGTTCAGATACTTGTTATACACGACTACAGTATATTTGCTTCTATATTACACCAACAAGTTGCTATAAGAAATGCTTGTCTGTGATTTCTAACACCACAATTGCTACATAGTTTTGAATGTCTGTTCTTTTCTATTGTGTGCTATAATTACAGGCCCGTGTATGCTATAGTATACTGGGTGCTATATGATAAATACTGTGCTAGTGTTTGAAGAAAATTGCTGGCTTCACCCACCTATTAGGCTGAGTTTTCAAAAATGGTTTGTGTTAAATGACTTTAACACAACTTGGTATTCCCTGTGGGGTTGCCATAAAAATTCATATTTAAACCGCCATGTTTTTCTAAATGTATCCAGAAAGGTCTATCAATCTTTTGCTTCATTTGATCATATCAAGGACACCGGTATAAATGGATTTAAAGCATTTTGGCCTTTTTTTTCTGACGTCTTTATTGAAACACTTCAGCCTGCTCCCTCTTCGTCGATTTGCTGACTAATCGTTCATTTTCATCTTAGTCGACTAAGATTTCTTTAGTCAATTTGTCATTTTTTAATGCTTTTTTAAATACTGAATGACTTATTTCCAAAAAACGTATTAGCACGTTCTCATAAATGTATTGTCCTTTTCCGATACTTGGTAAAATTACCAGACTGGTGACACCATTTTAGCTGCGCGTAGTAATGCTGCGTTCAATGTGCACTGGGAAGTGGGAATTTTGCGCTCGCGTGTTTTGTGTCATGTGATCGGCTCTTTTGATCGGGCTTTATTGAGACCACCGATCAAACTGATTGGCACGCATATCGGCCGATCGTTATCAGTGACTGATCAATCAGAGCACCCTTAATTTAAGGTGGTGCTTTTGTGGAGAAACTCTGTTTTACAGATCTGTTGATTAAATCAACTAATCGATTATTCGACAGAATGAGTGATAGTCGACTAAGAATGTCTTTAATCAAGGACAGCCCTAGTCTTTGTTTACCAAACTACCTTTAAATGATCTGTGTTTATTATAAGTGAACTCTGATATGTTTTCTCTCCACAGATTGTGAAGATCTTCAGTGAAGACGGCATGGGTAAAGTGGTGGAGATCCCAGCCGACATGACTGCCAGGGACCTGTGCCAGCTCCTGGTTTATAAAAGCCATTGTGTGGACGACAACAGTTGGGCACTTGTTGAACACCACCCGCTGCTAGGGCTAGGTAAGAGGCAGAGCCCTGCAGGCCTGTTACACAAACACACATGACCAGACACTCACACACGCTCACATACTCACACAGAAACTCATGGATTTTTGGGTGGGCTGAGACATGCAATACAATCACTGACATACACAGGTGCATTCACATACATGCATGCATCCATGCGTGTCCGCATACTCGGTATGCCCGACAGTTCAGGCGCATATTCTCACGCAGGCATGTATTCAAGCATGAGTGCATGCACATACTATACAACATATGCACGCACAGAGCCATAATGTCCAGTGATCTAATCAAGTACAACACAGTGGCTGCTGTGAAAGGTTGCTGTAGCAGTGCAGTATTATGCAAACGAAAGTAGGGAAATGTTACCTGGTGAAAAAGGGAAGTTGAGCACACACATTGAGCTGCTCATTGAAAAATATCGAGGTTACACATATTGATCCGCTTGTGTGGAAATAGACGATACATTGCACATGAGGTTAGAGTTGCTTTAGCACTGACAGGCCAATGATTTTCTGACTCAATAAGTGAAGGGTCAATTGAAAGTTAAGAAAAAAGAAAAGCACTTGCAAGATGCCTGAGTTGTATGTATGTGTAGGAGAGATTAAATGGTTGCTGCTGGATGAGTGAGAGTGTCAGCTGATGAATAATGCTAAACTGTGTCATCATAAAAACTGGTGTGTTGAGATTAGGACCGAGTATCGTTCAAACATTTTGATACTCATACTGGTACAGATACCTTGACTTTGATACCCGTTCCTGAACAATACTTTTTCCGATACCAATTTTCTAAAATCCATTTTAACAAAACAGAAATGACAACATTACACATTAGGTACAAATCTTTATTTTTATTTTGCAGCTCCTTTGCCTCTCAAATTCCAACACACACACACACACACACACACACACACACACACACACACACATTATTTGATCTTGGTACAAGCATGCTGCATGCTTATTGGCTCACTGACGCTGATGAGATTTACTCGTGAAGTATTGAAATTTGGTATTGAATGACGAGACATTTTTCGATACTCGATAGTATCGAAACAATTCGGTCGGTGCCATAAAAGTATTGAAGTTCGATACCCAGCCTGCTCTAATTAAGATTAGTTAAATTAGTATCCTGCTAACTGACAATTCAGTGGAAGGAGTTATATAGGACTGATGAAGATTCCAGCGTCAATATATAGTACGCTTGAGCAGAATTAAAAAGGGATTTATATTTGAGCTCAGGGTTTCCTAAACTTATTACATGGAGACAGTCTTTCCCAGGGGCCCTTATTAAATCTCATCAATAGTCTCGGCGCTCTTGGGGAAGCAGCAGAAACTCTCTTTGGTTCCCACTCATAAATTAAACAAACACAGCAATTGATAAATGTTACAGCCCCGCAGCCTACATCTTGAAACTTGTTTGAGCATTACAGTTATTTTATTTGGCGTTGGTGGTTGTGAGAAAAGTTTATGGTTTATGCAGAGGATAGTGAAAGCAATAGAGAGTATTTGGCATCCCACTGATAATCAATCTGGAATCAGATCTTTTTGAGACTCCAGATTAAAGAAATATCATATTAAGAATACGTTTCATGCAGAAGATTATATTATGTTTTTGTTCCTTAAATTGGGATGACATGAAGGGCTCAGAGTGGAAGCCAGCAGATGAGAAGCTAAAGGAAGAGAAGGTGATAACTGAAGGTTATGGATTAGGAGATGTAGCGATGCAACTGATGGACACTGTAACAAAACCTTAGCAGACTTGTGCTCCTCTCAGGGTCAGAGACATCGTAATGTTATTGATCCAGTGCTATAAATGACACGGCAGAGAGGTGATGGAGATGTTTGATGGAGAGTTTAAAAGGCTATGTTTCATGTTAAAGGTTCTTTAGACCACTCTCCTGAAAATAGCAGCCCTCACTGCATCAGACAGACCTCAGGACTAATGTCATGTAAAACGGTCAAAATGATGATGGCGGGACCGACACAGAAATGAGGAATGGTATTCTTTGTAGAACATTAAAGGTCCCATATTGATTTCCATGTCTTTTTTTAATTATAAAGTAGGCCTAGGTGCTATATAAATACTGTAAAAGTATCAAAACACAAAACTGCGCATTTAAACGAGCCGTCGAGATGCAGAAGACCCAGCAATACTGACCAATCAGAGGACTCTGTTTTTTCAGCAGGGGGGCTTAAAGAGACAGGCACTAAAACAGAGCGTTTCAGACAGAGGGTGAACACAGGTGCAGCAGCCATGGGCAGTATGAGAAAAATAGTGTTTTTTGAACATTGAAGCACGTATACATGTTCTAACAGAAACCCAAAAGGCAAGTATGAACCTGAAAATTAGCATAATATGTCCCCTTCAAAACACGCACGACTGTTGACTCTCCATGGCACAAGGCTGGCCACCACTGCCATAGAGTAAAAACAGCAAAGTGAATTAAAAAAGAAAAGAAAAAAAGAAAAGAGATGCTTCAAAATACCCAAGAAATGAATCAGAGAAATCTTATTAAAGACAAATTAAATTAAGGAACACCTTAGGTACTGTAACTTCCAATGACTGTGTATAATCAGCTTTGTGTTTGTTTACTGTGTACATACTGGTGATGTATTTGTACACAATACAGTTAGGACATCTCCATTAAACTGTATGTAAATGTGAGCAAAGCTTGTCTATGCAAATTTAAAGGGCTTATCAAACCACAGCAGCCCTGCTACAGAGACTTTCTTACCCTTTCCCAAGTGTGTGTTGATGCTCATGTAGCGCGCCGTCCCAGTCAGACTCTTGTGCTCCCGGTAGGGGATGTGTTTTTTGGTCTCGGGGTCTATGTACTCTTTGGCCAGACCAAAGTCAATGATGTGGATGGTGTGTTGCCTCTTGCTTCCTGGCCGCCCAACCAGGAAGTTTTCTGGCTTCACGTCTCTGTATATCAGACTCTTGGTGTGGACATACTCCATCCGTGTTATCTAGACGAGCAATAAACAGGTCAAGATTAGTGAATGGAAATGTAAAAATCACTCAATTATCCAGACTAGAATTGTCACAATACTGGAATTTCAAACTTCGACACAATCCATTGAAACATTGATATTTAATGCTATTTTTGATACCATGGGGGAATATTGACACACCATTGAGAGGGTATAAAATTTTAGATTTTGATTAAAAGATAAGTATAACAAACATGACATGACAACGACGAGTTAAAATAAAGCAGTAAAAGTTGTATTCCTATCGACGGAGACTCTGCTGTGAGAGACTCGTCAGGCCTGATAGCTCTGAGGAGGATTAGCTTAGCTCTGAGAATTACAAATGGCTGTTGTGCCAACAACAGGACAACACACTTAACCATGGTTTACTGGGCCATCTTGTGCAATGCTTCAGTCATGTTGAAATGAGAGCTGTCACCGACCTCTCAAAATTCTTTATAGGAGGTCAGCGTGTCAGTCCTTCAGGTGCTTTGCTACATTTGTTATGTAAGCACTTTTTGTTAGCGCTGCTCTGTAGCATTGCATGCACATGGGCTTGCTTGTAGCCTTTGTCTTTCCTTGTTAATTTGCCTCAAGTGTAATTTTAAACAGCACTCCTGTTTTCTTTGTCAAACAAAACCAGTTGTGGAAGCTCTGCAGTTGCCATCTTTAATGAGCTAACACCATAACAAAAGCTGCAAATTAGTATATTCAACTAGAGCGAATGAGACGAGTCATGGGAAGTTAGCACTGCGAGTGAGTGAGAGGAGGCGGGGCTATGTAGGCACTGCAGCGGTGTGTGTCAACTCGCTGTGTAAGAGAAGAAAGAGCGAGAAAGCACAGCTGGTACCTGTGTATCGATACTGCGGAAAATGAATATGCACTCGATACGTATCAAAACATCGATAGTTTTGACAACACTAACCCAGACCGTTTTCACACTGAAGACAGTAAACATCATAGCTTTACTACGTTATTACTTTCAGCTTTGAAAATATTTTACAACCAAATTCAAATATATATTCAAAACTATGGTAGTGTCAACAATGCTTTACATACAGCACCACTATAGGCATGTAATGTAGTTGCACAACATTTTCTGTAAAGCTTGAAATCACAAAGCTCATCTAAATAAATGCCTCACCAGCTGTATGGCTATCATGAGGACGGTCTTGAGGGAGAAGGTGCGGTCACAGAGGTCAAACAGGTCCTCTAGACTGGGCCCCAGGAGCTCCAGCACCATGGCGTTGTATTTCCCGCAAGGACCAAAGTAGTACACCTGAGGGATTCCCTCTGTGGAGACACAAATACACACAAATAAAATTAGGGGACTTTTGTAATAACAACATATTCTCTCTAATGGGCACATTTATTCTTCTTGCCGGACATGGACTTTTTGGTGTGGACAGCACATGTTGGAAAAAAGCACCACAAACCACTCAACGACCAGGTCGCTCAGAGATGAGGGTGCAGAGGTGTATAAACTGCAAAAACACTAAATGTTTTTAAAACCCAAGGCCTTATTATCATTGTATTGTATTATT
This sequence comes from Heterobranchus longifilis, assembly GCA_028570985.1. NCBI lineage: Eukaryota > Metazoa > Chordata > Actinopteri > Siluriformes > Clariidae > Heterobranchus > Heterobranchus longifilis. The sequence continues at coordinate 6,090 of JAOVVB010066571.1, read as the reverse complement.
ATTTGAAATCTTTTTATTTATTTATTTTTATTCTTTTATTGAATTTTTAAATGTTATTTCTATATAGATGTATCTTTTATTCTGAAGTCAGTTTTAACTTCTCTGTACAGCACCTTGAACTTACCCCTGTGTATGAAACATGCTTTATAAATAAAGCTGTCTGCCTTGCCTTGATATTTGTAATATATTTTCATGTCAATAACAAAGTTAGAGAGTGTTGAAGTGGCGACATGAAAAAGCTGCTGAGGTCATCATTACATTGTGACATAAAAATGTGGTCAGTGCACTTTTCTCTCTTTTTTTTTTTGTTTCCCAAGCTCCCGTTTTGTTTGCGTCATGTCTGCTTCATATAAACCAAAACCAACATATTACCATGTACAGGATTTGAAACATTTTATGTTGCCACATAGTACAATACGAGTGTAATACTAGTAGTGAGGAGACATTGCAAGTGAATGCTTTGTGCGCTGAACTGGATCATCGCCCTGGTTTGTTAATAAGAACGTGCGAGGAGACACTTTATCGACGCTACCGCAGCAATGACAAACTACACGTCAGCTGGCTGCCCTCAACAGGTTTGTCAGAAGCAGGCGTGGCTTACAGATTATTTTCCTCTGAAGTAGGTTTAAAAGGAAAGGCGTCTAAAAGACACACCAGTGACGGTGAGCAGCACACGTCAACAGCTAGCCTTTGCTACTAGAAACCACCACACCCATTATGTGGTAGAGGAATGTGGATGGATCAACACAGTGCTATCTTTACATATATCAGTGTTTTGACAGTGGGAAAACTGGGCGTGGCAAAACACTACAGTATGTCATTCTGATGGAACAATGCTAAGAATAACGGTATTTCTAAAAAATTATACCTATATCTGAAAATCACCACGGTGAATTCCAATTTCTTAATAATTTGTTGCCACATTTGGTACTAAAAACCACAAAAAAGCAGTCTCACGGTGGCTGAAAGCTGCTGTTTCCTAATGTCTGCCGGCGACAGACTTTATTACAACAAAGTGACTGCTGAGGCCTGTGAGGAACCAGCATCGTATTTCACAAACACTCCTCAATAACATGCAACAGCTCACTGGGAAAAAAAAAAGATTAGTAATGCTACGCAGACACAAAAAACAGACTCATTTATCTGGCATTTTTAATCAGCCCTATCGCATTGACATTTCAGAGGCATTTTCTAACTTTCATGGACATTTTTGCCTGAGAATCCGTTGACTTCTGATCCACTTTCAGAAAAGTTGTAGTTTAAAGCTTGATTTATACTCCTGCGTTGAATCTACACCATGGGTATGTACATAAGGATGCATTCCCACGCCATAGGTTACATGCACCGTGTAGCTACACATCACGCCAACGCAGACCGCAACAAATTTGATTGGTCTGCTTGGTAGCGTCACAAATTCTCACTCCTGCCTCAATCGGTTCAGTGGTTGTACACACCATCTCCTCCGATGTCTTTTCTCTTTTCTGAGTTGCAGTAATTTCAGTAAAAGTAACTGCTTTTATTAGCTCCAACTCCAATGTTATCTGCTCAGTTTCAGTCAAAACTCAAGACAGTGGCATAAACCCCACTATAAATGCTCACAACAGCGTACTTACGTAGGCTACATCGTAGGCACTGAGTAGAGCCTACGCACAACTATAAATCCGCCTTAACACTTCTCCCACGATCAAAAACCCCTGTCTCCAGGTTCACAGTCACCGCTACCAGGTTAGTCGTTGTCGAGTTGGTCCCGGGACCTTTGGACCATTTTCTGGTGCCAAACCAGCCTAGTATCCAAGTACCAGCCATCTCCCTGAAAGCTCAGTAACCATGAGACACCACATCAGTGCTGCTACAACAGCAGGCGGAGCAGCACTGAGACAGTGACACAGACAGATAAAGAGAGTCAATGAGATTAAGATACAGATTAAAATAGGGGAACAAGATTGGGAGAATAGACAAGCATATTTGTACTGTAAGAAATACGAAACGTGTGAAAGAGATAAATGAGAGTTGAGAATGGGGAGCATTCAGTTTGGATTGTCAGCTGCTCGCCAGGGGACGGAAAGTTTACAGTCGGATTTACGTGATTTAGCCCTCAGCATCAGTCCAACAGGGCAACAGGACACACTGACTGCGCATACACGGATGCAAACGGACACACGTGCTCTCATGCACGCACGTACATACGTGCACACACACACACACACACACACACAGACAGACAGACACACAGACAGACACACCTGTCTGCCCTTTAGTCTCTAGGATTTTCCTGGTCATGAAGCCCATGACAGATGAGGCAGTGACAAGAGATCACTGGGAGGGCTGACTCATCAAAGCTTGGCCCAAATCTAGAGGGCATTCAAAGCACAGTCATCACAGGAGAAAAAGCACACAGTGTATTATAATCTTCTGCTGGTGGATGTGAGCAAAGACTGGTGCTTTACAGCAGCTGTAAACAAGCACCAATCTTGAAATGGCTGGTGGAAAAAGCCCAGAGTGCATTTTTTTGAGCGATTTCTGTCTAAACTTTACTGATATATAAACTTGCCAACAATAGGGCGCCTAAGTTTGCAGTTTTAAAACCCGGAATTTAGTTAGCATTTTAGCACTTCCTCGTCTTGAATTCAATGGGTTTTTTTTGATGAAATAAGGTCTGCGGTTAACACAAGCTTCAGAGATTTTCACATTTTGTTCTATTACATAAAATACGTCGGTAAATACCCCGCTGCTGCATTTCGAAGCTTTAAAGTGTGAGACTAAATGAGACTACAGAGGTTGTCGAGGGCATTCAAAGTCACCGTCAGTTTAATGGTGGCGACAGTGACGTAGAACGGCGACATTCAACTGTTGGGTAGTACCTTATAGCCTAACATTAGCTTTTTACATTTTTCTAAAATCATAAAAGTGGTGTTCATATGGAGAGATTATCTTGCTAGACTAAACGTGTAAGTAGGGCTGTCCTCTCTTAATCGATTAGTCATTTTTTATGCTTTTTTCATGCTAAATAACTTATTTCCAAGAAACCTCTGAGCACACCTCTGGTGTAAACACAAGATTTTAAAGTGGTGCTTTTGCATGATTCTTTGCAGAGAAACTCAAGTTTTACAGATCTGTCGATTAAATCAACTAATCAATTAGTTGACAAAATCATATGAGTGTTAGTTGACAAAGGATTTCTTCAGTCGGGGACAGCCCTGCGTGAAAGTATCACAAACTTTGTGTTTGCCACAGAAATCCAAAATCCAATGCAAAAATCCCATAGGCTTTTGGACAAGGGAACCCATGGTGATGCTAACTTCCGGGATGGCCTACAAAAAGACGCCCCTGGGTGTCTCTGTGCAAAATAGGATATGTGAGACTATGTGATGGTTGACAAACTCAATCATAACAACAAAACAAAACAGCAAAATTACTCTCCAAGGCAACAATTGTTCTCCAACAGGAAACAGTGAGCAATTCAAAAGCAACAGAATGATGAAGCATGACTGCCAACCATCATCTTCATCAGGAAACTATTTCCGAAACTAAAGGCCAAACAAACCATTTCGGCAGTTCTTGATGATACACAATAAGAAAACTGAATCACTTCTGTGACGGTAAACACCTGTAATTCTATTATATATAAAGCTATATCAAAAAAATGCATCCAACTGTGTTCAGCATTATGGGATATTCTCTGGCTTTCATTACAAGCCAATGTCAGCGGTGCTCTGACCCCCGCTGTCTTGACAATTTGAGACAATCCAAACTATTGTATGTGCAGGCCGGCCTTCTCGGACGACACAGTGAGAGGGGAGGCTGCATCATGGCAGCTGAAGACAATGTTGCCCTACAATGAAATGTCAGAGTTAAGGGGCCAAAGAGGAGAAGGCTGGAGAAGAGAGGAGGAGGAGGAGGAGGAGAGGACAGGGAATGCCTATTAAAGATTTAGATTATGGAGTCGGGTGCACTGAGAGAAGAGGAGAAGAAGAAGTGACTTCCATTAGGCCCAGTGCTCTGGAGAAGTTCTCACACGCCTGAAATGTGATCAGCACTTGGGCTTGCATAGACTGAGCCTAGAGCTACAAATGCAACACAGCTCAACAATCCCACAAAACGCCATAGGGCTGAATAAGTAGTGGGGGAAAATAAAAACAGCAATACTTGTTTTTATTAAGTTAATAATTAAATCTACCAGATATTTGCAGCTCAGTTGTAGCTCCAAAATAACGCAGTCAAGCAATGATTTGGCTGATTTTAAATGAGGGCAGTTTTTCTCTCTGAGTCAACACAGCACTCTCGAGCAAAACCAAGTAGGTTAAATTAAGTTATTAATCAGATGTCTAGACTGTTTGTCACTAAGATTAGTCATGAGCAAGTTGTCGTTCTTTATGAAACAGTGTGAAGGTTTATATATATATATATATAAATATATATATATATATATATGTAAAAATAAATAAATATATATATATATATATATATAATGTTCCCCAGTTTTCTTTCTTACATTACATCCTTTGCATTATGATACTGGACATACATTCATTGAGATGTAGATGCTGAAATGATTCATCATTTAAAAAAAAGTATCACTGTGGAACAATAATAATGCCACAGTAAAATGAATCCATTACAAAAAGCGTATTATCTTGCCACCATGAAATGTGACGATTTACAGTCTGCTACTTTTATAAATAATGGCAAAAATATGTACTTAATAAAACCAGTAAATGGCATTATAATCTATAATATTTCTTCTGTTATTTGTTGCTGGTGCATCTATCTCTATGGTGTATCTTCTGATGAGTTGTTAAAATAATCTTATCAATCTGACCTATAGGATAATCCTACAACAGCAGTCAGCACATGATTTTTATCTGTAAAATGATCCACATGGCATGCATAAGAATCCATGATTTGCATGAAATAATATCATCAACATGGACCCTGTGTCACTGACACGGCATATCATGCCATTAAACGCCATCCACAGGAATGCTGATAACCATCACTGAATAATTTCAAGAGGAAACCTCCTTTTATGTGACACTAATTACAGTAACATCCATGCAATCATGTATCCATGACTGCATGAGCTAATATCAGCCTGTGATGTACAGTTAAATAAATGGGTCCATCCTCTATGCAGCATTTCCCCTGACAACAATAAAGTGACTGAAGAAGAAGCCACGAACTCTTAGGTTGACTAGTACAAGACTTGCAGCACATTTTAGTTTTGAGGTTATTAATACCAAGAGCAAGTGAAATGCCAGGTCTACTGTCGATTTTCACAAAACTGAACTGGGAGGCAGGACGTCCAACTGCTGGGATGTGTTCAGAAGAGAGAATTAACAGTGTGCAGATAAGCTCCTCCTGGGCGTTAAGCGCCGAGTCGTCTGCGCTGTGACATATTTGAGGCTCTTGGGTTGTGCAGGACTAACAGGGTCACGTGTCCCCATTTAGCAAAGTTGACAACATAAGAAGATTTAATCTATCTCCTTGACTCCTCCCATGCTAGCATGACAAGTTTCTGTCATATCATCACGGAGTAACCAGTCATCAGCTGGAGCCCTCTCTGCTCAACTGTGTGGTCATATTCCATTTTTACATGATAGTTAAACTAAGTGTCTCTGGCTCAGGCACCTTAACACAGGATAAATAGCCTATATTACAAATCAGCATTTAGATAAATCCATTGTCAATTGATTTTTGTTTTGACAATTTAAAGTGCGTTATTTTAGCATCTTAGGCTACATCCACACTAATACATTTTCATTTTAAAATGGTGTTTTAAAACAAAAACTATCTCCACCCTCATGAGTGTTTTAACACCATGATTTCAATAATAATCTCTGTCCATACTAATGCCTGAAAATGCATATCACAGATCATTCACATGCACTGGGCATGCATGTGCCGGTATAAACACAGTGTTGAGCTGAACACGGACACGGTTGCAAATCGCAATAGCATAGACCAGTCGTTCACAAAGTTAGGGTCGGGACCCAAAATGGGTCGCAGATCCGTTTTATTTGGGTCGCCAATCGGCAGAGTAAAATGCATAACAATGCTATGATATGTGAATTAATTTTCCTAATTAAAATA
>JAOVVB010066561.1:0-14143 GCA_028570985.1 Heterobranchus longifilis | reverse complement strand
AAGAATACTTTTTTTTTGTCAAGAATGTTTCAATATAAAATTGAAATCGAAACGAGAAACGGTCTGCAATGATGGCAATGACAAACAACTCCCATGCTTCCACACTACTTCACGATGTCACCAAACTCCGTCTTTTGTTATTGTTATATTGAGAGACCCCTAGTGGCAGAAAATTACATATTGAGCTTTAAAAAAAAAAGCAACCACAAAATTTTCACAGATATGTTTTTATTTGTCAAACTGAAAGAGCTTTTTTTGAAGCAACATCTTTTTTGACTGTACACATTTTCTCACTCTCCTCTGCAGGCTCAAACCTAACCAGCATCATAATAGGTACGTTTTCTAGATAGTGATTGACACTCAGACTGAGGAGGTAAGAAATAATACGTCAACAGCGGACACAGAAAGACAGGATGGGTTTCCACTCTACTCCCCTTTCGAACCTGTGAGATGAAGTTTTACAATGCACAAGACAATCAATGGCAAGTACAAAGTAAAGGCTATTAGATCTTTATGATGTGCAAGAACATAATGTGCCTGTGGACATATTTGTTATACTGTACTGTTCAAACTCATACATCATGCAAACTTACCCAAAGTTTGTAGCAGGCCTGCTGACAGGAAACTGACTACAAAAATCAACCAGAGCAGATGCTGGCCAAGATAGTTATTTGGCAATAAACAATTGAAGAGTGCACAAATAATCTGTTTATGACTATCCTGTGTCCATGAACCTAAGGAATGACTGATTCACACCAATAACAATTTTCACATATTGGTAATCTACAGCAAAGTCTTTCAGTGTAACTTACATTGAAGTACAGATCGAGTTTGGCAACATAACACAAGTAAACTTTTGCAAGATATCCTAGTGATTTGCCAAACCAGAATACAATTGGCTATACTCAGTTCCAGTTATCCAGATGACAATTGTTTTGTGTTTTTACGTTTACTTGTCAACTACAACAACATCCATGTTGATGGCATGACAGCTAGAAAATGCCCCAGCACACAACAATATAAAGTAAGCACCAAAATATTTGGACAATGACACATTTTCTTGATGTTTTTCTTGCACTTTTGTCCAAAAACGTTTTCTTCCATTGCATTTTCATTCAATGAATATAAAGTGATCGAAATAACAGTGGAACTCTTGTATTTCCAATCTAATCAGGCAACCAAAATTATTTGGAGAGGTTGGTGCATTAAATTAAATAAGGTTTTCCTCACTTTCTTTCTCAAGACAGAGGCTGCAATCTCAGAACAAATACATTGTAATCCAACAATATGAAATGATTGGATAGTTAAGTGACTGAAAGCTGGCAAGTCTTAAGTGAAACACGCGGAGCATAAAAGTAGCTTTCAGCTTTTATTTTACCATTCGAGAGATTTTGGGAAACTAGTCAATAGTGGGAACCACTAGAGTAATCCAGGCCTGTTTTTAAGCCGTGTATGAGGCTGTAAGGTTCAACCTCAGGTACTTGTTTACTTCCATTTATTTAACCAGCCAAGCATCACAGTTCATTTACTGCAGGATGCAGCCAACAGCAGAATCCATACGGTAAAAAAACTACATAAATAGAATATTTTGATGCTATTGGCATAACGGCTTGTTTATCCCCTGTAACCTTAACGTGTCTAAATATTTTTAGCTCCCTGAAACCATTTGAACATGCAGAGAGCTGCTGTCATAAATGTGAAAACACCCACAAGCTCTAACATTTCATAATGTGTCTCATCCAGCATTCATCCTGAAATAAAAAGGTGGTCCATATTTCATTTAGAGCTCTGTACAGTTACCACGGTTCATCATCACTGTAGGTTTGATATACATTAATATATTATTAATCTTGGACATTTGCTCTCTTTTGAAAAAAAAAAAAAGATTAAGAAATGAATTAACAATTATCATTTACCATATCAAAGGGATTAAAGAAAATAAAAGACTGCTTTCAGTATTGAAATTATGCATATATGGACATGATTTAAATAACTGCTCACTCATTTAACATTTTCTTTAAATAATAATACAGAGAAATCTTTAAATAGGTGGCCAAAACTGATACATTTGCGGGTTAATATTATGAATGACATCTATCCTGAGCTTTGTAATTGATACAACTTAGATCTCCAAGACAACACAAAGACATTAAACACGGGTTTTATGCATCTGACAGCTGAGACAAATAAATCTAAATAAATACAAAAAAAGAACAAGCACAAACAATAATTCCAAATATCTTAGAAAAAGTGTAGCGATAATCAAATACAAAAAAAAAAAAATTGAACTCCTTGAGAGCATTAAGACAATTCAACTAGAAACAGCCTACAAGCCTCAGCATCAGTGCCACGTTTAACTGCAGTGCTTGTTTATTGTCTCACATATCAGTTATCTTCAGTAAGATTTTGCAGTGTGTTGTAATGTTTCAGAACTATTTAAAAATGCACATAAAAATAGGTCCCTAAATCAAAGCCATTGCTCTCAGGGCTGGAGGTTTTAAATGATTTGTCATAATATACATTTATAATTCACGTACCATGCAATTTCTTAGTCTTTTACATATAATACAAGAGCATTAATAGTGTTTTGATTGATGTAGTAATGCCGGTGTCCATTAGGGTAAAAGCATGGCTTAAAGAAGTGTCGTAATCAAAGTAAAAATATATTTGATAATGTGATAACGTGTGATCTCTACATGGTATTTTAGACAGTTTAGTTATGGTATGGAGTTGGTTAATCATGTCCAATGAAGCACGGCAGACAGATTGCACATCTTTGTTAAAAAGTGACACTGTACAATATAGCTTCCATGGCAACAAGTTAAAACCACAGCGAGAACCCTTCTCCGACTCCACCCCCACCCTTCCCATTTATATTACAGAAGTTCATTCCAAACAGGATGGTAAATCTTGAGAAGAATAAAAAGACAAAGATCACACTTTAAAGAGGAAACTAAAAGACAAAAGTGGATCAAGGGCAGGTTTTAAATCATTGTACAAAAAGAACAAACAGCAACCCACCACAACCAAACACGTATTCTTGAAAAATCCATTGGAAATTGATTTATTTTTACAGGTTGCACAGTTTATTTTTGAAATACTGGGTGAGATACTCCAGTATGCCAAGGGACAGGGGACAATGGCAAGAAAGATGGAAGAAAGGACTTCAGTCTTCCTCTGTGCATCCAAGTACTTCTGCACGCAAAGTGATCCTGCCGTACCATGACCAGGGAAGGATCCGGATGAGCCGAGCGTAGATGGGTGGATCGATCACGTTCTTTCGGTGTGTGTCGTTGTCAAAGTTCCCTTGGAATACCTATAAAGACAGCAACATGAAGGAATTATTATTTTTGCAACCAGAAACTATAGTCAAGTTTTGGTCTGCTTGACACCAAGAAAAACATTCATCTGAAAACTGAATTTTAAGGGTGCAGCAGGGATGATGCATGCTTGTAGGCCAATCCAAAAGTTAGCATCGCCCTGGGTCCCTCTAAAAAAAAAAAAAGACATTTTTTCCATTGGCTTTTAGATTATTGCAGAAAATAACATCTGTGGCAAACAACAGTTAATGATACTTACATGTTTTGTTTAGCAAGATAATCTTCACAAATGAACACCACTTTTATGATTTTTTTTTGCCAGAAGTAAAAAGCTAACGTCACAGTGTGACAACCCCTCTGCTCCACTGGGTGTCTCTGCCTTTTTGCAGGCTCTGGTTTGTGTTTCAGGATCCGGGTCAGGCCGCGGGGTAGTCATCTGGCCAACAAGTACCACCTGTACCGGTGTGATTCGGAGCATAAAGAGCACCACCTTCTCCGGGGCTCGCGCTCTCTCTTTCTCCAATGACGCAGCTCGGCCGCTATTTGATGATTGCTTTGTGCACATCTCCACACATCCACACACACACACAGACACACACACCACTGATTACTGGCCTCCACATTTTGTTCTGTTGAACTCATGAGTTTTTGTAAATAAAGTCTGTGAACGCTCGTCAGGTCTCCCATTCTTGTGCAGTCTGAGAGCCGGGCTGTCACAACGGTCACATGACTTCAACGTCAGCACTACTAAGCTGATAGTAGCGTTTAATGCCTCCCGACAACCTCTGTAGTCTCATATAGCCACCAGCTTTTTTAAGACACATACAAGTGGGGTATTTACAGACATTTATGTCGTAGAACAAAACATGAAAAGCTTGTGTTAACCACAGACCTTATTTCAGGCATCTAACCAAAAAAATATTTAAAAACCCACTGGCTTTGAGACAAGGTAACCAGAAGTGCAACAACGCTAATGCATTTTAGGACTCATGCCTGCAGTACTCTACAGTATATTTGATGGCTATCATGGCAATCAAATTCTTTAGAAGTCAACATGTTGTGGAAAAATATCTTCAGTGAAAACCCACAGAAACCAATCTAATGCCTTTTTACTGAGCAGCAGGTGCAGAACATTCCTGGTGCATTTCTTGCTTGATTTCTCCAGATTGTTACCTTCAAGGCCTCATGCCTGAACAGGTACTGAATGAAGTGCAGCCAGAGCACCAGAGCTCCAATCCAACATTGCCAATAACAGTACATTCTCTGAATCCAGTGCCTTTCTCAGTTCTTTTCTGTTTAAGCACCACACATGTGAGCACATCAACAGTTTCCCCCTGTGGAAAATTGTGCGTCGTTAGAGCGGCACAGCTGGAAGTCCCACCTCCACAATTAGTGACAGACTTTTACTGCTGTTTCTCCTGCTTACTGACTGGTGTTATTACCATGTGCCTTATGCTTGTTGGTTTAATTTTCCTTTATTTTGTTCATACATTTTGGGGAATTTTTCACCTTGGCATTAAATAAAAGACTTTGGTGGTTGCCAAAATGTTGCTATAAAGGGTGTTTCTCCAGTATTGGCTCTGTGCATAGCATACTGTGCTACAGACGAATATGCCTCCTGTATCAACACACCTACACTCATTATGTAGCCACTGGCATATAATTCACTTAAGTGCTGAAAATCCAGTTGTATCTAATTTAAGCAAATTTAAGTCGTTAAGAGAGAGATTTCAGTGTCTGCACCACTTTTATACAAATTCAATGGCATTTAAGAGCCTTTAGATAAGCCTTGAAAGACAAGATCAAGGGTTACCTAGCTACCAGATACAAACAAGCTAATTGTCATACTGGGCGGCGTACTCTATTGTTGATTATCGGAAGCGTTGTGTTGGTGTGTGCTTAATAGACAGTAGAATTAAGGATATTAGGAAGAAATGTATCTACAGGGACTGCTTCATTGAAGGGTATGATCGTTTCAATTAAACAGACATGATTATGCCTGTGTAATTGGGATATAATGGGACTCATTGTTGTGTGGAATGGAAAATCAGTGGGCCAAATCCAAGCAGGTGTTGGAGACAGAGGTTGACCTTTGGGGAGTAAAACAAATTCTCTTTCAAATAATCATAGGAGCTGGTTTGGATTTAGACAGTCAAAACATCCTTACATTATAACTTGAAACTAGAAACACTGGCCATGCACCAAAAATCGCATGAATGATTTTGGAAAAACTGTTTAGAGTTTGTGTGGACAAAATATTTCCACACTACTGTCTATCCAAAAAATAGAAGGTCAATGACAAGATCAGCCTCTGTGCTCAGTGAAGGGGAGAGGTACAAACTTTTTTGTTGCCATATTTCACTTAAACACTGCAGAAGCATTCATTGTGAATTGATCCTCGAAAAACAACATCTGTTTCCCTCCTGAAACAGAGGCACAGAGTTGTTTCCATTCAATAAGGTACAAAACTTTACACAAAATGGAGAAAATGCTGATTGTTCCAGTCAACCTCGAAATAAGAAAAATTCTGCATCGAAGCACGTCGCTTGAGACATTAAGTACTTTGTTATTCAGTAGCAACACAAGGAAATAACTGTCCAATCAAGGCAATTGTAACAATAACAATGAAATGTTCAATGCAAACAAATCACTGAGTTTCAGGCTAACAATAGGTACACGTAAGAGAGAAGCTGACACTTTAAATCCATATGTGTAAAAGAGGCCTGTAAGTGTCATCTCAAGTGGTTAAACAAATTGGGCTGTGTATTGTTAACACAGGTCCCTGAATGACGCATGTAATAAAATCAAGTGTGAAATGTGTGAATGTGTACATCAAGTTGTAACTTTTTAATTTGTTGTACTTGTATGAAAACTCAATCTAATTTTTCAATCAACTTTCTTAAGACAGAATATGAAGCTCAGAGCAACAAGCCAATATACTTATTAATGTGGTTTCTGCCACAGACAATGCTACTTCCTTTTATCTGTCACATCATATCCATCCATTGTCTCTGCTGAATTATACTTGATTTTTTATGGAGCATGCTATTGTTAACTTGGCTCACTAGTGTATTAAATATTCATACAACACTACTGACACTCACTCACACAATGTAACCAAAGCATTTACAGCTAAAATGTAGTTGCAGCTATTGGTGTAAATGATTAATCGATTAATGGTTAAGATAAGATATTCAGTTTAACATGGTATAAGACAAAGAAAAGCAGGAATTCTCCATATTTGAGAGGTTGAAATAGCATTTTCTGACATTTTTACATGAAAATGTACCTTTTAAATTATTTTTTAATTAACTATTAATTGATTATCAAAATAGTTAGTGATTATTTTTCTGTCGATCGACTAATTGATTAGTCGACTAATCAATGCAGCTCTAATTAAATGTATTAAAATATCTGATTTATCAGACAGGCTTAGTGTCAATCCTTGTGCCAAGCTGATTCCACTTTCAATTTTGTTCATTTTATTTGATAAATACTATTATTGTTTATTAAATGGCCCCTGGCCTCCTGTCATTTTGCAAAAGTGGCCCCTGGGCAAGTATCCCTGAGTATCCCTGATATAATAGCTTCTCTGGGTGCCATGTTAAAATGCTTTGATGAGTGGTTTTTCTAAACCACTTTACATTGATGTTGGAGCTAAAACCAAAAACATTACAACTGGAAATTCAATTTTACTTTGAGCCTAATGCCACTTCCATCACTCTAAAGCCTTTTCAAAATGATTCTCAATACAGCACATGCTTGATCTAAATAAGGATACACATGTGGTTTACATATACTGTAATAGATACTCTCAGATACTCAGCAGCTGGACATATGCGATATAATTATCCCTGATCAATGGGATAATGTGACAAGATATCAAACCTCTGCCTCCTCTTCCTAGCACGTGTTTCCATTAATACGACTGCTTTTGTGTAATTCTTTATTCTGTCGTTTTCGGTGCTTTTGTGAGGTATTCTTACTGCAGACTAAAGCTGAAATCATGTGACAGGTGTACGCTTTCATTACTTTCCTTATTTCACATGTCTAACACAAACGAGCACAGGCCACCTTTTCATCTTACATTCTTTTTCATAATTTTCCTCCTTCAGTGAAATCCATTCTCTCTCCTGTGTTTCTCATCTATATTGTAGCACAAAGCTTAGACTGTATTCAGACAAGGCTTGCATCTGCAGACAAACAAACAACTCTACATCACAGAGTATTCTGCCCTCTCTCATATTTCTCAATCACCTAGTGCTTTAATATATTTGCAACACTGTTTCTGCTTGAGAGGTAATTTAATGAATATTTTAATGTTGATGAATACCTGAGTATAATCATTTTTTGCAATGTAAAGAAGTCATTTGAACATACGGTTTGGATTGAACGCAAACTAAATGTTACTTCTAATCATTACTTGTTGGGGAGACCAGAAAAATTGGCAAGGTGGATTTTCAGAAGATTCAATGACTTTTAGATGAGTTTATGTTTATAACTTATCCTGAATTATCTGTTTCCATCACAACTGTTTGTGTTCTTCATTCAGTTAGTGAAGATAAATATGTATGATGCTGAGCATGTGTAAACAAAGGCAGTAGGTGTTCCTGTACTAACAAAACACAATTGGTTCTTGCATTCAAGTGCATGTACAGTTAGTTTTGATTAGTGAAATGTGTCAAAATGAACTTTAAACTAAAATATCTCAAATCGCAGATTGCATATTTGGCTCATATGTAATGATAAAAAGTCGAACTCTACAAATAACAAACTAGAAGGGCACTTGGAGGGCGCAGACCTTCGCCAAGGCATGCTCTCATCTCTAACGTTCCGACTTGAAGGGACCTTTCATGAAAATCGGGCTAGTAGTATATTCCGTATTTCTGCTGACAAGCAGACAAAGGTGAAAACATGACCTCCTTCATGGAGGTAATAACCATAACAAATAATGAACGTGTACTACAGGACCGTGTTTTAGAAAAAAAAACACATAATACAACATTTATAGACATAAATGTGCACATGGTGCACTTTTGAACATCATACCGGTCGACATGTGCATGGATGTTTTAATAGAGCTGGAAACTTACAGGGTCTGCCATGGTACCAGTTTTTCCCCAGAGGCTAACCACAGTACTGCAAAAAATAAATGCCCTACAGCTCTAGTCTGGCTGGATACGTAAGCAGTGTCGGCATAAAGCCTTATACTTCCGCTGGGAGCAGACCCAGGCCGGAGGAAGTCCCTCCTTCCATCCGTGTGGTTCTCACAGTCCCTTCTTCGTTGCAGCTGGGGTGTAGCGCCGCCCAAGATGATTGTGATTGGTTTAAAGAAATATAAAAAGGCCAGGGAGTTGTGGAAATAGGTCTGAGACTACTACAGCCCAGAAAGCCATTATAAAAGAACTTCAAAACATGCTATTGTTTACTCATTATTAAAAAACCTAACATTAACCCATCTCTAAATTACACTTTATGTCTAAGAGTCAAGAAACCAAATCTGTGATTTATATTAAAGCACTATGGCTTCTCGTTTCATGGCGTGGAAAACGGTTGATAGCGCAGCAGCAGTGTGTGCTGGCCCACATCTGTTTCAATACATGTTCGTAGCGTTTCCCAGTTGCATAATGCTTACACATATTAATTAAACTAAGCAGCATTCTACCAGTATTTAAACCATTCTGTGTTGACATGTTCTTTTCACTTTTTATTGTATTTCAGAAGTGCAACATTTGACATGTGTCACTTCCACGAGTGTTGTCACAACTGTAATGTGACAACTGGGGCACATGATAGCACGATATAAAAGGCAGGACAGGAAGGCCATGAAAGCAGCAGCTGATTGAAATATGACAAGAGTCTCTCCTAGACTGTCTGGGGACCTGCACAGTGTCAGAGGCAGTGTCTCTAAAATAAACTGTCTGGAACAGGATGTGTGAAGAATCACAACAACAGGACTTATACTGTAAGACTATGAAGAAAAAAACTGAGAAGGGTTGAGCAAGGTGATGAATGTATCCTCAACAACAACATATTGGCAAACAACTTTAATTGTATAACATAACTCAGGGGCAGAGAGAAAGTGAGTGTGATTCACTACACTGAACATAGACAATTACACATCCAAACCAGAGGTATACTCTGCTCGAAAGAATGGATGTAAGCCATTACTTTAGCTGTATTTACTGCATTACTTTAGCTTTGCCATTTTTTGAAATTTCTAATGGCATTTTAAACAGTGGTTGCAGCCATATTAACAAAGGTTGCAAGCTTCACAAGTATGCCATATATAGATATCATCAAGAGTAATTCAAAACTTGTAAATTTATTTATTTATTTGTTGATTTGAAAATTGTCAGAATTGGACCAGTTGTGCACCAGGTTGAAATATGGCTTTTCCTATGCTGATGGTAGGTAGATGTGGGACATGTTGCACAAATATTTGAATTTGTATATTGTGATCATACAGGGATTTTTATTTTTTTCTCAAATTCATTTTCAAAGTTATCAACATGCACATAAGCCAAAACAGCTTCTGAAAATGTGCCAAACTGCAAGCAATCAGTTATGATAACTGAATTATAACTGAAATATTATCCAGTGAGAAACATGCTGTCTTCACTTATTTATATTTTACAGAAGAGTACAGAGGACTGATAGAGAGCTTCGTCACATGGTGCAACGACAATCACCTGAAGCTCAATATCAGCTGGTGGAGGACTACCAGAGGAAGAGGAGAAAACACAAATAGCCACAACAGTAGACAATCCTTCAAATATGGATGTTGCACTACAAATTCTACAACATGGATGCTTCACACACATCTTCAACCCGGCAGCACAGACAATCGAAACAATCACCCAAGATCAGTGTTAGCAATGCAGTATCCAACCAAATGTCTCCCCTTCTGTTCCTGAGTGATGGCGTTGAATAATGGCCAGAAAAGTGATTTTGCAGAACATTATGATGTCACAGTAAAGCTGACCTTTGACCTTTTGGATATAAGATGTCACCACTTCATCATTTTATCCTATTAGACATTTCTGTGAAATGTTCTCATAATTAACGAATGAATTTGTGAGTTATGACCAAAAATGTGTTTTGTAGGTGACCTTTGACCACCAAAATCAAATCTGTTTATCCTTGAGTCCTTGAGTTTGTGCCAAATTTGAAGAAATTGCTTCAAGGCATTCCTGAGATACAGACGTACAACCCGAAAACATAATGCCTCGGCTATCACCGGTGCAGAGGCATATAAACATCCAAGCCAGCAGACTTAAACACACACAACCAATGGGCTTTTACATCTTTTAGATCTTATGTGGGAGCCTGTTTGAGAGTGAGTCTCACTTCATCGCCCACAAGTATAATTATTTTATTCAGAGACACAAGCGTATAGGGCATATTTCTCTGTGTGTGTCATCAGACTGACCCAGGAGCCACAACTCTGCTCCCAACTATTGATTTTCCAGGCTGGTAGAGTCATGGGTACACATTACAAAGGCAGGCCTGGTGTGCGCCCCCATACTTCATTATTTAAACCTGCTGCACGGGTCAAGGGAGCAGGACGCTCAGATCTCTTTGCTCTCTGCCCTGATGTTGCCTTAGCTGGCCACTGCAATGCCAGGGAAACTCACCCATCTTCATTGAAAGGTCAAGAGCAGCATAGAAGAGGCAGTTACTGAAATGCTCAAGTACTTCTTTTAAGAGGACCTCGCAGCCAATATTTTCCATGGCTCTAGAAAAAATCAGACTATTAGTGGTTCATCTTAAGATGATTATATTCACAGCTATCCAACATTCAGTTACCCTCTGACCTGGAGGGAACTGAAGGCTCTAATGGCTAATTAACCCTGTGTCAACTGAGTGAAACACTATTAGACATAATCAATTACTTTTGTGCTTGACTGCCCCCATCAACTGACTGTGTAAATATTGACACCCAGGAAAGAGCAGTGGCGCCGGACTAGGCAGTGTAGTGACCCAGGTGTGGAAAGTGTGTGCATGTGGGAATGCAGCCCAGCCAATATGTATAATGATGGAATGTATCCCAGTTTAATCATGTTTAAACAATAGACTAGATATTGTTACCTGTCTTCGTTACAAGTGCAGTACACAGGTATTTGGGATTTGTGTGTGTACAGAAAAGGCAAACAAGGCGCTCTAGGGATTTTGTAGAGGGATACTGTTGTGTGTGTGTGTGTGTGCCACTATGTCCCGCTTTGACAACATCTGTATTCTGACAGAGCCTCCGCTCTCAATCTAGATCTAACTGCCTGCAGCCTCTGCCACACAGGAGCTGGAGGGGGGAGCTGAGAAGAATACTTACAAGCCTCTACCCCTGTGCCCGAACTAGACACCCAGACAAACACACACACACACACACATACACACACACGTTCACAGTATATCCCTGCCAAGTGAAGCATTGTGGTGTGGCAGGAGGAGCCTCGGGAGTCCAACAGCCAAATGTGTCCTCTAGCATTAATGGCTGCTTCAGCTGACTGAAGGGGGAAAACACCTTGAAGAATCATACATCTGAACAGCCCCTTGGCTCCGTCGAGGGACAAACTGATTGACATTCTCAGAAGCCTTGCTAAACACGCCTGCCCTCTAATACAGAGCACACACACTCAGATTGACTGCATATCCTTGGTTTTGCTCCGACTTATACAGCAATAGCAACACCGGGGAGGCTACAGATGATTATAGAAATGGCTTGTATCTAGTTTAAAGATTTTAAAACCATGCGTTGCTTTAACGAAAGTGCTGCTCCGCCACCGAGTTATTTCCAAAAATGAGATTTAAAAATACAACATAAAAAGCATAAAAGGTTCCTGAGATATCACCAGTACTTTTCTCTCCTTCCCTTTGCTATCTCAGACGATGCTTGCCAGGCCTTCGGAAGTCATCCAGTGCTCAGTATTGAGATTGCTTGAGTGAAAATCATGCTGAGCATGCAGTGGCCCGTATCCAAAGATCATCGTGGGTGTTGAAATTATAAACTCCTCAAGCAAGGAATGTGAACTGTAGAGATGGAAAAAAAAGTATTTCTGGGCATTGGTTGCTGCACTTCACGAGGATAAGGGCATAATTTGACATCTGGCAATTGAAGGGTGTTATTTTCCTCCACAAGGTGCTGTCATATTTCAGCTTTAGGTCTAACACACTGAGTCAAACAAACTAAAAAGCCCTTTTTTAAGAAAATCTAATTTCGGAATGGCAGTTGATGTTACCACATAACCTCTACAAACTGTTCAGAATCAGGTTTTATGAGAACACCTGACATCATAGCTGATGCTTTTATGTGCACATGCTGCAGGGCATGGACTGCAGTTGAACTATGAAATCATGTATAACAGCAACTTTAAGGACTAACGGATCTATTAGAAAACTATCAACATAATAATAATAATCCCTTTACTTATATAGCACCTTTTTATGAGCAGACATCACATAGCGCTTCACAATAAAAGGCAAAGATAACAAGTAAAATACAAGGCAAAAACAGCATGAAATACAGGCACCGAGCTAAAAACATAAAAGACTAAAAAACCAAGTAAAAGCAAGTCTAAACAAATGGGTTTGAGCTGCTTTTTTACAACCTCAAAAGCACAGTCTCCTTTTGTTCTGAGCCTGGAGCGAAGCACAACCAGCAACCCCTGATCAGAGGACCTCAGAGACCTGCTGCTGATGTAGGGCTGCAGACGCTCTCATATATGTTTTCATACTGGGTTATTATCTTTAAATGTGAGAAATAAATTTGCATGAATAAATGAACGTCTGCCAATACATATTAAAAATAGAATCTAGCACAATCCAAATCAATCTATCTTCAATTATGAATCAAATACTACTGTATGCAAAATAAGGGTCTCAGGGCACTCAGATTTGAAGCATCTGTGCAAATGTTTACACTTGGTCACAAAGTATTATGCACAACAACAGATCTTTAAATTGAGTGCAACACATTTTGCACATTCTAACAGTTGGATTTTGTTTCATGCATTCTTTATGATCTTACATACTTTGAAATTATGTTCAAGACATAGATGAAGATTTAACCTTCTGAACGCTGCAACAGAAATGGTCCACCAGTGCCTACATTGGTATTTTTGCCTATTGTGATGTCATTTCTTGGAGTATCTTCAAATGCTTCACATCCCTAAAATCTGTACAACCTCAGCTAAAATACCATGTAAGTCAATTAACTATAATGACTGATAAAAATATTGAAATTGTGTCATACATTAAAAAAAAAAAAAAACATATTTTTTTTTAATAAGATTTGAATAAATAAACACACAAAACATACTGATCCAAAATATTTCTAAATGTAGAAACATGGACAAAAGTTATTTGAACTATGTACATTTTTGTTTTAGAGATATGCTCATTTTTATGAATGCAAAGGCATTTTGATTCATTTGTTTTATTTGTCTCACTGTTTTGCAGCATAATGATGTCATCACAAGCGTTCAACGTGATGACGCAAAAGAGTCATAGTAAAGCCTTAGCTTTCCCCTGCAAAAACAATGAATGCTGTAGATATTATGGTTTTTATATTAGATTGATCTAAACAACGACCTCCCACGGCCAATAGGGGGGAATACTCTACATTTTGCACTGCACCTAATGTAACATAATGACATGACGTCATCACGAGTGTACAACGTGATGACGTGAAAGACAGAAACCTTAGCTTCCCCCTGCTCTAGATATGGGTTTTATTTTAAATAGATTTAAACAGGATCCTGCAAATGTCTGTCTTGAGGTCTGTTTTTAAAGGGTTAAATGACACTGCAGATCAGGACAGCTTATAT
>JAOVVB010066542.1:0-14144 GCA_028570985.1 Heterobranchus longifilis | reverse complement strand
CAGATTGCATCTAGATACCCCCCCCCCCACCCCTTTTTACATTAAGAGCCATGGGCAGTATAGTCGAAAGTTTCCTGCTACACAGTCCCGGACGGTGCTGTCAGCGGAACACAATCACTTATGAATTATCGTGTTTTCTGTGTGCAGGGAAATAGCCGTACTCCAGTGAACTCCCTGTCTGCTCTTATCTGATTGAGATCTGTAGTACCTGACTCTGTGAGAGCAGGAAAAGGCAGAAACTCCCACATGGCCAGAACAAGATTTAATGTTACCGTTAACTCTGGAGCACATGCAATTTGGGCATTAAATGTGGATATCATTAAACTGTTAAACCCTCTGAACTGTCGAGCTGTTGCAGGGCGTTTTTGCTTCTGTCACATTCTACTCGCTGGCAGTGGCAGAAGAAATACTCCCTTTATTTAAGTTAAAGTAGCTTAAAAACACCATAGACTAAAAATACTCCATTACAAGTAAAAGTCCTGAATTCAAAATGTTACTGAAGTAAAAGTACAGAAGTATTATCAGCAAAATGTACTTAAAGTATCAAAAATAAAAGTACAAATATGGCAAAACGGCTCCTTTCAAAGTGTTATATGTTAGATACATATTAAAACATTTTAATGTTGTAGTTCGTCAATGTGGAGCCAAGATATTTTGTATACTACACAGTAGACTAGTAGTAGTACTGCATCATTTTTTATGTAGAAAGTAACTAAAAGTGTCAAATAGATGTAGTGGAGTAAAAAGTACAATATTTCCCTCTGAGATGTAGTAAAGTAGAAGTATAAAGTAGCATAAAATGGAAATACTCAAGTATAATTTACTGTTGTACTTTACTTAAGTACAGTACTTGAGTAAATATACTTAGTTACATTCCTCCACTTCTCTTGTTTTTCACTGCAATATAAAGTCCTGCACCTCTGTGGAAACAGCACAATCATAAAGTCTCGAGAACTAAAAATGTATTGTGTGCAGTAGCAGTTATAATGCCATAAATCATAAAAAAGAAAAACATTCTTAATTTATTTTACATGCTATACATATTAAAGTAATTACATGTTTACAAGTTCTACTTAGAACCTCTCTTGTGTGCAAACTGCTGCAGTTCAGTCGAAGTTTTGTTGATTTTCTGTCATGTGACTGTTGGTCTCAGATGAGTCATTCATGGCTTCACAGCTGCGCTGAGGAACGCAGAATTTAATGTTTCTTACAAGATCTGGTTCTTGCAAACTGCTTCTTTTTGGCCAAATTTTAAATGACATACGTAGAATAAAGTGATTTTTATGAAATATCACTATTTTGAGCTCAGATTTTCTTATTTATCATGATGTAAGCATTCGTCACATGATTTGTTCAAGGGCCATCGGAAATTGGAAAATCTGATGATGATTTTAGTTTTTACAGTTTCAGTGAAAGGCTCCTCTGTGTCTGAGGGATTCACAGTTCTGCCACAGATAGGAGAGCAAAGGCCCAGTCCTGCAGTATTTTTGGGAAGGGGAAAAAGCAGGTGTTTGATGGAAGATAAATGAACTCCCTGAGGTCGACGGTGTCTCCGTGGACAGGCTCCTCTCCTCGTAAGACGGCCGGTCACAGGCGTGTGGACTAAAGCCAGAGGGATACTCTATCCCCAGAGGAAACCCCATCCTCAGGCCTCAGGAGAATGGCTCTTTTGTAGCGGTGACATGTGAGGCATTATTATTAAAAAGAATCCTTGTCCTGAGTCTTACCTTCGAGGCTAAGCTAATCCGCGCTCGTAACAAAGTCTTGTTTCTCACATTTAGCCATGTGTGGCACAAAAGTCCAGCATGCCGTGTATTTTCCCACGTCTAGTGATTTATTTTTTAATTATACGCTGTCCTGCATCCCCTATTCTTTCTGTGTGAACTGTGACCGATTCAAAACAGTGTGAGGTTGTTTTGTAAAGAAAAGAGAACTCATCTTGTCTCCTTTTGTTTTTAGCCCATATTTGTTCAGAAACTTAAAAGCCACTGTTTTGTACTTTTATTTATAAGTGACCTTCCTTTGTGTGCAATTGCTTCTCTCCCCCCCCCCCCTCAGTCTGGCATCTGGGCCTTTTCAGGAACACCAAGTTTACTGGCAAGGTCGAACACATCTCAACACTCTCCCTACTTCTGTGTCTTTTTTTTCCCTCCCCTGTCCAGATGGATCAAGTTTGAGGAGAAGGTGGAGAAGGGCGGCGAGCGCTGGAGTAAGCCTCATGTGGCCACGCTGTCCTTGCACAGCTTGATGGAGCTCAAAACCTGCATCGAGAAGGGCACCATCATGCTGGACCTGGAGGCCTCCACGCTGCCGCAGGTTGTCGGTAAGTGGGGTTGACCAGAATACCAGGACACTCTTAAAGGTTTTGAAGGACCTGCAGTGGGCCTCATGCAGCAACATTCTCTTAAATTTCTCTCATCGTTTCTCTTAATTTAAAAAATTATCACCAAATGTTCTTAAGCATCCAAATCTGTCCTTACCCAGGTGAGCTGACTGATGAATCCCTCATGATTTATGAGCATAGCTAATGGCCCCTAAACACTATATAAGAGCAGGTGTTGTGCCGTGTGCAAATATTCTGACACATGCCCAAGAATTGGAGAGATGACACATAAATAGGCTGTAAGAAGAAGAAGAACTTCAGCAGCAGTTAATACTGACGTACTGTTGAATAAACTTTAACAAAGTAAACATGATTTTCCAGAGAGTCAGTAGTGGTGCTCCAGGAAAATCAACAACCCAGCTACCAGCCAAAAAATATAATAATCTAATATATAAATATAATAATCTAGAATAGAATAGAATAAACGTTATTGTCCAGCCGAGGCAGGAAACCGATAAAAATATACACACACCACAAGTTCACAAGATAAACACGTCACATTAACAAAACAAAATGATGTATAATAATCTAAAGTGATTATATGATATTCATGTGTCTTTATGTTCCTCATATGTAAAATGTATAATTCCTCATTGGACAAACAATTTGTGAAACTCTGAAAACTAGATGTTTTTTTATTTTATTGGTAAAATAATGTGACAAAAAGAAAAAAGTGTGACATGTGTACATAGATGATGAACAAGATAGACGTACATGCAGAGTAAAACAGTTATGATGTGATGAAATGATAAGAGTCTGAGAGTATAGGTCAGATTCAGTATTTTCAGTATATAGAGTGCTAGGAGTGTAAAATGTTCTCTTACCGAAGAGAAACGAAGCAAACACTGGTGAATCCCAGAAATCAACGGGTACTAACAAAATATTGTGGATACGAACAAAAGCAAGAGGAAATGAGTTTGTATATTGTTTCCTGCGTGAGGCCCCGTGTTGATCCTCTGTCTCCCACAGAGGTGATCACCGACAGCCAGATTGAGACGGGTCAGCTGAAGGCCGACCTGAAGGAGAAGGTGATGTACACGCTGCTACGGAAGCATCGCCACCAGACCAAGAAGTCCAACTTGCGCTCCCTTGCTGACATTGGAAAAAGTGTTTCGAGTGCAAGTCGGCTGTTTACCAACCAGGAGAATGGTAATTCAAACCACCCCCCTTTTTTTCTTCCCTTTTTAACCCAAACAATTCCGCTTGTATTCTCTTTCTGATTTCCAATTTCTGGTGAGAAATCCGAACACTAACTGCTGTTTGTAGATTTTTCTTTTCCTAATCTTTTCCTTCTTGTCTTTTCTCTGCATTTCCTTCCCGACCTTGTCTTCCATTTCCTTCTCTTTGGGTCTGTGCTGTCTCTGACCTCCTGCACCCCGGGGTGTTATAGCTCGTAACCCCCTCGAGCAGCACCCGGTGCCTTGTTTAATCCCGCAAGACCCAGAGGAGCCATGTGATGCCATGGGGAGCTCCTCCAGCATGGGACACCTCTGTAAGTGAGGTCACAGCACTCCTACTGAAAGCAGCAGAGCTCCTTCAGTTCATTACGTTAAAGGTCCCATATTGTAAAAGTAAGATTTCGATGCCCTTTTTTTAATACTATAAAGCAGTTCTAGGTGCTATATAAATACTGTGAAAGTATCAAAACGCTCAATCCACGGAGAAATGCACACAGCCCGTGTTCAGAAACTGTCCCTTTTTAAACGAGCTGTCAGGACTTCCATGAAGTTGTGATGTCACAACGATACTATGTATAGGTAGAAGTTAGTTACAGTGCAGAGATGCAGAGACTGCAGATGCAAAAGACCCAGAAACACTGACAATCGGAGCACACTGCTTTTTCAGGAAGTGGGCTTAACTCTCATTTATGCAACATTAGACACGGATACGGACGGAGCCGTCTGTCTGTACTGTCTGTGTTAATTTCATCCGTATTGCTGCACGTTTTCTTGAAAGCTTACAGATACAGACGAAACGGCGCATTACCACTGTGAAATCATGGGGGTAGTGTAGTCAATTAGTTCAAGCGACCTTAGCCACGACCAAAAAAAAAAGGCAATGCTTGATATGAAAAAAAGGAATGTGTGATGTGTCACTGTGATTCTGCACCACACTGTGAGAACCACTGCTTTAAAGAGACGGACGCTAAAACAGCGTTTCACACAAAGGCTGAATGCAGGTATATTCATACAGACAGTATGAGAAAAACAATGTGTTTTTTTTTTTTTTACATTAAAGCATGATTTAATAGAAACCCAAAAAACAAGTATGAACCTGAAAATGAGCATAATATGGGACCTTTAAAAAAAAGCTAGATGTGTGTTTATTGAGCGCTGCAGACTTCAGTAAGCCAGTCTACAGACACACCAAGATAGAAGAGCTTCACTCATTAACTCCTTAACTAAATATTTATTTGGCAACAGAGAGCTAAAATGTGGTAGACTCTGTTCTCTAACATTGTCAGTAAATGGACCATATCAGACTGAGTTCCAAAGTTTACATTCTCACTCATTTGCCAACAGTTGCCTCATCAGGTTTCTGCTGACGCGTCGAAGCAGCGGACCTAAGACGGCCACGTATTCCCGCTCTCCTCTGAATGAACGACCATCTGGCATTAGTCCTGAAGCTTAAGCCTCGCCACATTTAGCTAGCTCCTGAGTTTGGCTCTCTTTGTGTACTTTCCTGGTGCCTTTCTTTTCCGGGACTCGTCTCTCTCCTCTGCCAAATGTGTCTCATTTGAAGCTGTGCAGTCTCGCCCCGGGCTTCTTTTGATCCTAACCGTGTCTCACCTCCCTGCAGGTAGCCCAACCACCGCCCACAGAAACCTCACCTCCAACAGCCTGAGTGACTTCTCTGACAAACCAGAGAAGGATCAGGTAATCTGTTTGTGTCTCTTTGCATTGTTGCACAGAGATATGCAACTATTATGCAACCTAATAATAGATGATACTTAAAGTCGTTCACAAAGCGGCACTATGCAGGGTCATGTGTCGGGCTGTGTGTGTGCACAAGCTTGGGAGCCTCACATTCGGATAGATAAGACCCCTGGCTCTCTCTCTGTGCTCTGTGCAACAAAAAGCTCACTGTGTCCCGTCTTTGTCCTGCGAGTTTCTGTCAGCTGCACATGCAGTTTCTCTCACTGTTATGACTCAGGATTTAATAATTTGGCTTTGCGGTTTTCCAGATGCACCGACCGCACACAGATAAAAGCTCGCAGAAACTGTTAAACTGTAACAGCTGGGATCACGCTCCAGCTACAGTTAATGAAAGTGTAGATTTGTCAAAATTTGACACAACTTCAAGGCCTTTGTTAATCATCTCCCCGCAGCTGTGTTTTTTTTTCTTTCATCCACAACTGAGGCCCGTGTGTATATCCAGCCTCACGCAGCAACATTTTCTTAAATTTCCCTCATATTTTCTCTTAATGTTCTGTTAAAAGAAAAAAAGAGAAGTCAACTCCAGACTTAACCATCCAGAGCTGCTCTTGGTGTGCTGAATAATGCATCCCACTTGATTAGAATTGCTATTAGCATCGGTAACGCCCCCTAAAAACGGTGTAAGTGCGGATGTTGTGCCGTGTGCAAATACTCTGGCACATGCCCAAGAATTTGTTCCCAAAAAAAGATGGAAGAAGAACTTCAGCAGGTGTGAAACTGACATACTGTTAAATAAATGTGAATTTCCGGAGCGTCAGTATTGGCGTTACAGGACAATCTGATATATAAATATAATAATCTATAATAATTTCAATTTGATTATATGATTATATTCATGCTTTCTTTGTTCCTCAAATTTAAAATGTATGTTTCCTCGTGTTGGGCAAACAATTTGTGGACT
The DNA here is from genome assembly GCA_028570985.1 of Heterobranchus longifilis. Taxonomy (NCBI): domain Eukaryota; kingdom Metazoa; phylum Chordata; class Actinopteri; order Siluriformes; family Clariidae; genus Heterobranchus; species Heterobranchus longifilis. The sequence goes on along the minus strand of JAOVVB010066542.1, from coordinate 7,924 downwards.
GTAAAAACAAGCTGTTCTTTTCTTCTTTGCTCTCGAAAACTCATAAAATGTTCTCTTACCTAAGAGAAGAGCAAAAATAAGAAAGCATCGGTGAATCCCTGAAATCAATGGGTACTAACAAAATAAGAACAAAAATAAGAGGAAATGTGTCCGTATATCGCTTTCTGCATGAGAGCCACTGTGCACTTTGCATGTCGAGTGTAAGACTGTAGATGCGGTTTCATAAGCTGTAGTAAAGTGTGTTTATTAGGTGGCATAAAGTCAAGCTGCTGTTTAGCACATAATTCTAGGAAAGGGCGGGTACTACCTGTAGCAATAAAAACACCACGTCAGTCTGGTTACAGACGCATTTTAATGACATTTTAATCACCACATTTATTAAAAATGTCCCATCCGTCTTTGATCGTACTGCATGTGACAGAGAAAAGGAGTTTGTGTGTGCGTGGCCTCCCTCTTCTGTATCTTGTAACAAATAACTTTGAATGAATTGTTACAGTGCTGCCTGACATTTTAACTCGCTCCCCTGCTCCGCTCCGCTCCGCTCTCTCTCCGTTCCAACAGCTGAAGAACAAGTTCATGAAAAAGTTGCCCCGTGATGCAGAGGCATCGAACGTGCTGGTCGGAGAGGTGGACTTCCTGGAAACTCCTTTTGTTGCGTTTGTTCGTCTGCAGCAGGCCGTCATGCTGGGGGCCCTAACAGAGGTCCCCGTGCCCACGAGGTAGAGAAACACCATTCACTGATAAATAATTACCATCACTTAGGTTGATTTGTTTGAATGTAGTCGGTCATGACATCGATTTAAAATCTGCCGCTCCAGATGCTGACTTTTAGAAACGTGCCCTAACATCTGTTTTTCTTGTTACTTAGATTCCTCTTTGTCCTGCTGGGCCCCAAAGGTAAAGCAAAGTCCTATCATGAAATTGGAAGATCCATTGCCACCCTGATGTCAGATGAGGTACTTTAATTTGTCTATTTATTTTCACTGTTTTTAATATTCACTCTTGTGATTAGTCTGGTTTTGATGCGAGGCAGCTGTACTTGTATTAAGGGATTATCTTAACCTCCTGGGCCAGGTGTTGCTAAAATTCCCATTTTGTTCTTTACAACAACAACAAATGAGTTTTGTTTGTGTAATTGCTTTTTAAAGCATTCATGGTTGAATACTAAATTGATCCCCACCAAAGTCTTGATGCATTAAAGTAGTAGGAGACTGTGTTTAACTACAGCAAAACTATATCAAAACATCCATTTACAAACTCACTCGTGCAGAATAAAAGTGTCATTTATCCAGTCATAAGCTCAGTACTTCCCAAACACATGCATTTTCACTAAAACCTCAATATTATTAAGAATATTCACCTCTGTGCATATTCAGACTTAATACAGCTACATGTGTGTATGTGTGTTTGTGTGTATAAATGTAAGCATTAATGTGTGTTTGTGTGGATGTACTTAATTTTCTGTGTGAATATATGTGGATGTATGAGAGAGTGTGTATGTAATATACGTTATGGTATGTGTGTTTGGTGAATTTAGATTATTTTGGTCATGACATGTCAACACGTGTGTCTAGTGGTCAGGGGGAGTTTTAGCCATATTATGTAATCCCCACAGAGGTATGTATATATGTATGTGGCATATGTTATATTTTATGTTGTATATATTATTTTACTTCTGCTACTTGGTGGAGAAGCTGTGTGAGACTGTTTGTGTGGAAGGGTTGTAAATGATGAGGTTTTAGTGAAAAAGCTGCATCCAGCAGGGTCTTGCACAAACAAAGACAAATAGTTAAGGTATCACCAGAATGATCACAATTCAACCTGAGGTGTCAACATGAATGTTTTTTATTTTATTTATTTATTTACAAGAGGCAGTGCACACAAATTAACATTTCAGTTGCCACCTCAGTGTAAATATGACAGCTAATTTGCATCTGTCAATACAAATGGCCTAATGTTAACACATTATAATATGATACAATACATAAATACATTACAAAGTAGCAGAATAGCCCGTGTAAAAACAATGAAAGTAAAGTTTGTGTCGGATGTGAGGTATGATTACTCATGATTGCAGGTTTGGTTTTCTTTGAGGCGTCTCTTAAGTTTATGTTTGAAGGTTAGGTATTTAGACTCTTCCAGTCGTGGGTGTCTCTGATTGAGAAGACTGTTATCCCAAATTCGGAACATCTACATTGTCTGTACCAAATTTCACAAAGATCCGTCCGATTTTTAGGCGTTTCTCTCAAAACCACAAACGTGACGGTGGCACTAGGAGCAGGATTACACCTCCTACGGTACTTGTTGTCCTCTTGCCAAATCTCTCAGCTCTCTGGATCCTGCTGCATTAATCATCACAGCAGTTTGCCAGTCCTGTTGGCAGTGAGCGACTTATAGCTTAATTGTTAAGCCGTGTTTTGAAGTTGTGGGAGACAAATTTTGTTTTGGTGTCAGCAGAATAAATGTAATACAACAGGGCAAACGGCTCATACAATGCAGGCTTTTCCCATATTTGCAGCTCTGTCTGCTTTGTGTCTGTGGTGTGTATCTCCTCACTCAACCCCTCCGTGTTGTCAGGAATGTTAAAGACCGCTCATGACGTTTGCTAACCCTGAGAGCACCTTGCCTATAAATTCCCACAGGCCTCAGCTCTTTCCAGTATATCTCATGTGTCAACACGGCAGGATAGGAAGTGTTTTTCCAGGATTTCCTCAACTTAAACTTTACCCCCTCAGCCCTCCCCCACGACGAGCGGTGTCACAGGTTTATCAGATGTTTGTGTATTTGAGTCTGTAGTGCGCCCCCCCGGGGTGCACAGATAATGGCTTATTCTTTGTGTACATTATGTAAGAGCCATTATAGTTGCACATTTTGTGTTTTTTTCTCTCAGGGCCTGTATAAATAACTTTTTTTTTCCCTCATAAAATTGTCAGTTTTTTTTCTCAAAACATTACGACTTTTTCCTCTAAACATTACGACTTATTATTGCATCACAGGTAGGACACTGTAGTAAACTGCAGTCAATTCGTGAGGATATTCACGATTATCCCGTTAATGGAAATTCACCACGAACAACTTATTGTCAACGTTTTTTATCGATAAAATCAGTTATTGTCCCATCCCTACTAACAGACGTGTTATATTATTGATTGGCTGATTACTAACAGGTGGGTGAAATGTTTTCTGCCAGGTGTTCCATGATATTGCCTATAAAGCGAAGGACAGGCAGGACCTGCTGGCTGGTATCGAGGAGTTCCTGGATGAGGTCATCGTCCTGCCCCCCGGGGAGTGGGACCCCGACATCAGGATAGAGCCACCCAAGACTCTGCCCTCCTCAGACAAGAGGTCCGCTCTAATCCACACCAGCTAATCCGAATTAATCAAGTCACTGCACATTACAAAGCCATCTAATGTGTAACATGTAAGGGATAATGTAGAGCAGGGATACTCCACGCACTTTGACCGGGGGCCACTTTTGCAAAAATAATTAAATTAATAACGTTTATGGTGCATAACTCATCTTTCTTTGAAATTATCATGGGTTAGGTGTACGCAGGGACGTTTCTAAGATTTGAGGACATTCGGGGCTTAGCCCTCTGCTGGGGGTCTGGGGGATAAATTAAAAAGCTCTATTTTTATGCACTTTTTATGCACCCTGGCACCTTACTTACATTCAAAGTACAAAAAAAAATAATTACCAGTGTGAATCAATTAGTTTTCATTGTGAATTAGAAAATGCTCGGGCCAGATTTGGCCCACAGACCATAAGTTGAGTATCTGATGTAGAGCGAGCGGGTCATTACTGCAAAATAAACCCAGACAGGGTGATGCAGGTCCTGTGTCACGAGGCGGAGGTATACATAATGTCGGTGCTGTATTATGTAGTGTGTATATACAGTATGTACATGCATCACAGAGTTCAGAACAATGCTCTCCATATTACAGTAAAATTATTGCTATGCCTGTATACTATAGACTGTATGTATACTTTATATACAGTCTATGCTGTATACCTTTTTTTTTGTTGCCTGAGCCGACTAATCTAAAAAAATCTGAAATTGGGACATTAAACTGAATATCTTTTAAATTGTGGACAAACAAGACATTTGAGGACAACATCTTGGGCTTTGGGAGACGATGATTGACTTTCTATAGAACTAATCGATTAATCGAGAAAATAATCGACAGTGAAATAAATCGTTAGTTGCAGCCCTGAAAGACAGAATGGTTGAGTTTATTGCAGGTTTGTGGAACGTGAGTGTTTGTCTTCTGTGTTAAAGGAAGAACATGTATGCCGGATTAGAGGCTCCTCAGATGAATGGAGACACGCCCCATGATGCGGGACACGGAGGCGGAGGAGGACACGAGGTTGGAGAGGAGCTTCAGTGCACTAGAAAGTAATTAGGATTTCACTCTCTTTAATTAAATTAGTGTGGATAAGTAATGAAGAAAGCATGAAACCAGTGTAGCATTCACACTATTCTGTCCTGATTATAACCTGGATGTCTTGTGAAGTGAAGATATGCATCATACAGTGAAAGTCATAACTTGGAAATATGTTTGTTTTGGTCTCTTTAGTCTTCCAGTAAGTTTCCAATGAGGAAATATTCCACACATTACTCAAGCTTCACTGTTGCACAACATTTCGTTTTCCTTTCTTTGGAAACGATGACAAATATTTCCAAAGTAATCTTTTTTTTTCCCCCCATTTTTTGCACATCATGTGTAATTTATACAGCTGCAGTTAAGACGTGAAACAATGTTGCAGCCACTAACTTCAATGTTTCTGTCTTTCAGGTTTTGTGGAGGTCTCGTCCTCGATATAAAACGGAAGCTGCCATTTTTTGCCAGCGACTTCTATGATGCGCTGCACATCCAGTCTCTGTCGGCCATCTTGTTCATCTATCTGGGCACAGTCACCAATGCCATCACATTTGGAGGCTTACTTGGTGATGCTACAGAAAACATGCAGGTAGCTCCTCCCCTTTTTATTATGGTTTTATGATATGTACAGCGAGTAAGGTTTGTGTCTGCAGAGATATTGTGGTGCACATTCAAAGGGAAAGCTCCACACTGCTGCTGTTCACAGCTGACTGCAGACAAAACAAGTTCACCTTGAACCAACTTCCAAGTTGTGTTATTATGACTGCTGCCAAAGTTTAACTTAGTGCCTAAAAGATGAACTCTGACCTAAATATGACCACTCGAAAAATCTGGACCTGAACCCAACGTTGACTATGACTATGTTTTCCTTTTAAAGCTCATATATTTTGCTACGTTTATTCCTCACATACACATTACTCCGTCGTTTCTGAGCCCCATAAAACAGAGACATTGGGAAATCCTGCTCGGCCTGTTTTACTTTAGAAACTCCGAGGTTGCATTGTAGTGCGTACAGGCGAATACGGAGACCTTTGGAAACAATGACTGGGGCACTTAGATATGTCTACATATATTTAGTGATTTCATCCTTCTTGTGTGGGTACTTGTTTCCCGCTGCCATGGCTTCATCTGCCGATAGAAAACGCCTCCGGTAAAGTTGCTGTATTTGCTTTGCAACAACTCCCAATCTATGTTTTCCGTCACCTTTACCATTGCATACTTTTGGTAACAGTTCCACATCGTCGTCAGTCCAAACAAAGAAATCTCTGGTCTTATAAAGTAGATGTGGCCTTAGTCCCTAAGCTGGATCCTACACTTCCCATAATACAACTGGATAGTGTCTCTGATTGGACCCTGCCTGACTTTCTAACCCCACGCCCCCGGTGTGGTACACCAAGCCAAGATTACCCTGATGGTTATTTTTTTCGAACTTTAAAAAGCTCCCTCCAGAGACACAGAAGACATTATGTAACTGTTTTCACAGTGAGTAGTACTCATGACGAGTAAACTGAACTTTGTGTAAAACTGGTGCAGTCATAAATAAACACAACACAGCACTGTCCCTTTGAGAGAGAAAAGTGTTCAAATAAAGCCTCCTGTAGCATGTTGTTACATCATTTCCAGATGCTAATGCTAAGGTCGGCTGTGTTTTGCAGAAGCGAGACTCTGAGCCTTTATTTTGGTCACAGACGGTCGGAAAGTACCTACATTAAGAACTGATAAGTAGCCAAATGGTACTCTAATACACATGTTCATTCACGGCTACTGCACAGAATGAAATGTGCATTTGTCTATATACACTCCTTTCCTCTTTTCACTCACGTAGCACATGTTGCTCTTTCTAATGTAACCAAAGTAGAATATGTATGTATCCTATCTTAATGGCATTTTTAAATTTAAAGGGACAGTTCACCCCAAAATCAAAACTACATATTTTCACTCTTACCTGTAGTGCTATTTATCAATCGAGACCGTTTTGGTGTGAGTTGCCCAGTGTTGGAGATATCGGATGTAGCGATGTCGGCCTTCTCTCCAATATAATGCAACTAAACTCTTGTGGTGCTCAAAGTGCCAAAAGAATACATTTGAAAAACTCAACAGCAATGCCTCTTTCCAGAAATCATGACCCGGTGAGTCAAGATAATCCACAGACCTTGTTGTGAGCAGTTTCATGGAGGAACTATTTTCTTTCTACTGAACTGCACCCGTCGACCGTATCACCGCTCAGAACAAAGCGTGCCTCAACTCCCTCGTGACGAGTTCGATACTGCTAGCTCACCTGAGCTCGCTAACGTTACAGCTCAGCCGAGGAGGACGCCATTTAATGTTTACGTCTCACGCTACCACGAGCCTCTCGTCCGTGGCCCCTGTGGCACATACCAAAGGTCACGCTGACATGCCTGCTGATCTGCACACCTGCACACTTGGGAGGAGATCTAAGAGACGAGATCAGAGAGCCAGATCACATGAAATGTCAAATGGTAAACATAGGAATATGATTTAAGTACAAACAGGTGCATATACGGAACATAGGAATATGATTTAAGTACATACAGGTGCATATAAACAGTAAATACGGGTAAATACGGGAATTTCCATCACAGGCAGACGGCCTGATTTTCGACTGCTTTGATGAAGTTGGTGGATCACCAACGACTCGTGTTAATATGAGTGTTCTTTAGGACTGTAAGCTGTTTTATGAGGTTTACATGTATAATGCATCAGATTTCATTTATTGAAATGTATATTTATTGTATGTAGTCTCTCTTATTTAATAATCTTTAAATTAATTAATTAATTAAATTAAATAAAACATAACCTCCATACGTAAGCCTGTATTTTTAAAAACATTTTTTTAGTTTAAAACTCGGGCAAAGGTTGTAGGTTTTGTTTCAACATTGGGGGAGATGCATATGAAACGGGGGTCCTCCCCCAGGACATTTTCAGTGTCAAACACTTAATTTCTTGCATTCTGGTGAATTTTTATGCACCAATTTCTGCCATTTCTGCATCAATTTATGGTGGAAATGTCTTTTAATTTTGTCAAAATAAAAGCCCTCTGCACATATATAAAAAAAATATGGAGGCGCACGTGTCCCCTGCGTCACCCCGAAATCTACTCCGATGACCACGGGCATCAAATCTCTTTCTTGCTGTAACGTTACTGTGTGATACTCGTGTAAAGTTGTAGGACGTTAATCCAGAAGCATTGCTACCTGTGCTGTTATAATCGTGCTCACATTATTGGGTAGGCTAAGTGCAAAGTTTGTTCTTTATATGCTTTACTCACAGGTGTGTGAATTCACCTGGATATGAAGCGTCCATCACGCTAAATAATATCACGTTAACGTTTCTGAAGAGATAATAAGATGGAGTCCTCTCCTCTCCTCTCTCCTCTCCGTTTATAACTCACTCAAGTGTGTGAATTAACCTGCATAAGCATCTGTGCAAAATAATATAATGTTAGCGGTAGTTTCTAAAGAGACGGAGTCCTCTCTCCTCTCCTCTCCTCTCCTCTCCTCTCCTCCCCTCCCCTCCCCCC
>JAOVVB010066541.1:0-28715 GCA_028570985.1 Heterobranchus longifilis | reverse complement strand
TGGCATCAAGTTGAAAAAAAGCTGTGCGCATGGGATTGTGGGTAGTCTAGCCACTCTGGAGGATATGGAGGATACACACATGCATCCTTGACAATTGTCTGAACAAAGGACTCAGTCCTTGGTAGCAGGAGGGAGGATCCTCGACATCGGAACAGTCCTTTGTCGGGAGTCGATGACGTAGCATCCTTCAAATTCAGGATCCTTCCTTGACTTTGAGAAGCAGCGTGAACGTTAAATGAAACTGTTTGTTCCTCTCTCAGTGTATCGCCTCCTGGTGGTGACTTCTCTGACCCTGTCACGTCAGCCACTCTTGGTATTGTACAGGTAAATGATCAAATTCAGATTCTAATGAAGCTTTGTTGATTGAAGGTGCTCAGTTCTTCACTTTATTCTGCTGCATTTATTTCCTCTCTCAGGTGTTCTGGGGTCTGGATAAGAAGCTGGCTCAGAGGAAGCACTTCCCCTCGGTGAACTGGCTGATCAGCTACAGCAAATACACTCGTGCTCTGGATGAGTATTACGACAAGCACTTCCCCGAGTTTGTGCCCCTGCGTACCAAGGCCAAGGAGATCCTGCAGGAGGAGGAGGACCTGGCTGAGATTGTGCAGCTCGTCGGAAAGGTAACGCAGCATAAAGTCAGCGGCAGCGGTGTAATCTTTGGATGAACTTTGACCTGGCTTTCTCATTTCCCTGTATGTAGCTTCAAAGTCAGGCACACATTGAAAAAGAAAAAAAATCACATATTTCTTCGATATCTGCTTAACAGGCGTCACTGGCAGAAAGTGATAAAATCACCCTGGAGGTGGCCAAACTGATCAAAGACGACTTCCTGCAGCAGAACGGTTACACTCCTTATGACAGGTAACGTCATACCCAACACAGCATGTGCCCCCTCACTTTTAGTCACACTCGGTCACTGACCTATCTCCACAGCACTGTGTCCGCACTGGGGGGGAGGTCTCGAATTAATGTCTTTCACTCTGGTATAGTGGAAACAACTCCCTGGCCTGTTTTATATTTCTTTAAACCAATCACAATCGTCTTGGGCGGCGCTACGCCCCGGCTGCAGCGAAGGGACTTTGAGAGCCACACGGAAGGAAGGAGGGACTTCCTCCAGCCGGGGTCTCCTCCCAGTGGAAGTATAAGGCTTTATGCCAACACTGCTTACATACCCAGCCAGACTAGTCACTGACCAGAGTTCAAATAGATGTTGGACATCGTGGAGAGAAAGTGAAGGTTGCACAGTTGGGTGTTTCCTGTGCATATACAGGGTGTCCACAGGGTCTTAAAAAGTATTAAAAGTTCAATAAATTTAGCGAAAATGAAGTCCCTTAATGCTCTGTACTGTTCTGTATCGTGGATTCATATTGTTTTAAGTTGAGTGCAGCTGTATGCTGTATCAAAATTTCCCCTTGGGAATAAAAAGTATTAAATGCATTTTTCCAATGCATTAAAGTTTATAACTTGTTCTCAATGTGTATATTTGTCTAAAAATGTTGTATGCTAAAGTTTGCCTGAATTGAATCAGTGTGTAGGCACATAATGAGATTCTGTGTAGTTTATTTATGGACTCCCTGTAGATTTGACGTCATCTGAAAAGAACAACTGTTCAGCGCGCTCAGTGACTGACTGCTGCTTGATAACACGCGAGGTCACTTTAGGACCTTTTCTAATAAACCTTGCATTGAGTTAGTGGTGCTTTGTTTCCGCCCTGCCTGTCTGAATTATGTTGCACTGATAAGGAGTTATCACAGACTGTTGTGTTATCTTACAATCAATATATAGTAAATGAAAGTTAAAGTGTGTCACAGATGTAACCAGTTAGAGCTCAAAGGGGCAATGAGGTCTTAAAATGTATGGAAAAGGTCTTAAAAAGGTATTACATTTAACTTCAGGATTCCTGCATACACCCTGTTATAAATGAGTTATTGATCGGACTGTTTTGTGTCCTCAGGTTCTGTCCCTTCTATAAGACGGTGGGCATCCTCTCCAACATGATCTCTTTCTACGACATGTCACGGCACGCAGTCGAGACCACAGCTCAGAGCGACAACAAGATCACTTGGGCCATGATCAGGGAGCACATGGGAGAAATCCTCTACAGGATCAGCTCAATGAAATTCAAGGTGTGTGTGCGTGTGTGTGTGTATGCATGCAAAAGCTTGCATATGTTTCTTCTGCTTTATGTGTTCATTTTGTGGTTCTTGGGTCGGTTTTCAAGTTAATAGAATAGCAAAAAATAGGAATTTGTTAACTTTTTTTTTTTTTCATACCCTAATATGTCAGATTTTTTTTTTTTTTTTTAGACTTTTCACTTTTCTTTCTTGTTTTTCTTGTAAAGATAATGGAATAGTATTCAAGCTTTAAGACTCACAAGAAATCAAAAGAAAAAGGTTTTTTTTTAATTTAATGCATTCAACATTCTGCAGAGGTCACAAGGTAAAAAGGTGGAGAAATGCTGTTTGTCAAATTTGACTTTTGCCTCGTCAACAATACAGTATTCTTTGTTTTTAACGTGCGGCAGGAAGTCTGCCTTTACATCAGACGAAGAGTCTCTTTGTGCTGATTCTTGACAGGATTATTTTGAGCTTGTTGACGTGTTGTCTGCTGCATTACACTGACAGCTTTTATCAGGTCAGACAAGAATCACAATAAGGAAGTGGAAAATTTAATTGCTTTAACTGTACCTGATGCAATTTCCCCCCCCGCCCCACCCATCTGGTTTTCTTTTGTAATTTTTCAAGAGAGAATGACATGTTTACAACATTAATTATACAAATATAATTAATTGTATACATGCATGCATCTTCACAATGCCTACACAGGCTGAGTACTGTTTACCATGGAGCACTGAGATTTATCACAAATCTCAAAGCTCTTACTCACCATTGTTCTTTGTATGACTGGGCTGGATGGTCAGTCTTGTCCACCCGTAGACTTAACCGTTGGCATGTTCTTGTTTATAAAGCTGTTCTTGGACTGCTTCTGTCTTACCTACAGATCTACATCCTGCACAAAAGTATGGGATGTTTTTGTCTTTGCTTTCAGGACTTATTCCTACTAAAAGTCCCTCAAGGCGAAAAAAAGGTGTTTACGTATGATGCTCCTTCTGAATGAATCAGTTACAAAACCACCTGAATCTTTAGGAGCTTGTCTCATTGGATGCATTTAAAACAATTCTAAATTATTTGGGTGCAGGCACATCTGGCTGTAGATGTTTTGAATGTTTTTTGATATCTTTATATTTTTATAGTTCTATAATTTGTGCTTTGTGTCCATTTTAAATTGTTATATGTTTGTTTTATGTGTGAAACTGATTTGTAATCTCAATGAGTCTTGGTTTAAAAAAACAATGCAAACAACATAAACAACCTAGAAGAGAGTGTAGACGATATCTAGTTAAGATGTATAATCAGGTATGAGTTTCCAAAACAAAGTAAAACAATATGTTTAGTTAATCAAAACTAATCAGCTCTGATAGTTTCAAGTCTGTACATTGTTCCAGGAGGAAGTGACAGTGTATTTTTAAAAAACCTTTTTTCTTTTAAAGTGACATCTGTAGGGCACAGTCTGTTTTCTGTTCCCGCTGTAAGGCTTTTTCTTTGTTGGCGCAGGACCCGGTGAAGGAAGGCGAGGCGAAGATCAAGGCAGAGTACGCTCAGCTACTGGAGGACATGCAGAACGGCTTCCGTACGTTGGAAGAATAGGCTCCCACCTCTCGCAACTTTTCCAGTTTTCATCTCTGACCCCTCCACCGCAGAATCACATTCCACCTCCTCGTATCCCGTGTGCTCCCCTGTGCTCCTCGTGTGAGTGACTGTGTGAGTGCGCAATTTCATGTGGAGGGAAAAAGAGAAAGATGTACTGTATTCATTATTTGTTGCCTCATAATGGCGTACTCTGGATCCTCTGCATGGTCGTCGATCGTGTGTGTGTGTGTGTGTGTGTGCGTGTATGCGTGTGTGTGGATTTAACGTGCGTGCGAGTAAAGAGGGATCTCTTCCACCCCGTTTCTTCCTTTCTCTGTTTACATGATTTCTTTGTGTATCCGTGTTGCTCTTCCTGAAGAGGATTGTTCGGTTGATGTATTGTAATTCATAGACCATCTGTACAGAAGAGTATTGAATATAAATTTAAATAAGATCAGCCTATTTATTGCCAGCATTTTGACGTGAAGGCTTTTGTCGTTCTTTTCTTTTTGTTTTTATGGTTGTGTTTCACGCTGTGCAGTGTCGTGTACTTTGCTGTGTGAATGTGTAAAGAGTCGACACTCTGCTGTCCAACACTTTCATCATGTTACTCCCAAAGAATTAAAACATGGGGAAAAAAAGAACAATGTGTGTGTTTGCCTGTTTGACCTCATAGTTTCTGAAGATGCTGTCAGAGCTGCTGAACTGGTCTCTCTGCATATCCCTCATTCTCTGCAGCACCCTGCCCTTTGGATGCTTTGTTCAGAGAAATCTTTACTTTTTAAAATTACTGTTGTTTTTTTTAAAAGGTCAGTGCCCAGTTGCACACAATGCCTTAAGTTAAGATTTTCTTTAAAGTCCAAGTTGAGGTTTCCTTAAAATGTTCACTTAAGTATTTAAGGTTTTCTCCTTATCTTGGTCTTAGTTAGTTAAACTGTTGCACAAAATACCTTAACAACCAAAGTGCAACATGCACGAGTTTATGGCGATAAATGACGAAAATGAACGCATCTAAACGTAAATAAACAACAAAGAAGTAATATGCATGGTATGTGAATATATGAATATACATGTATATGTGAATATACATTAAGTGTTGATGAACTCCGGGCCGGCCCTTGGCATAGGCTGTATAGGCGGTCGCCTGGTGGGGTGCCGCGGCATCAAGAACGAAAAAATTATGTAAAAAAAATCGAGCTACTTTATTTTTTACTACAGTTATGGGCGCCCCCTGATCCAATATTTGTTCATGTTTTAAGAAAAATATGTTTTTTGGTTTTGCTGAGTCTGTTTTGTGGCGTGGCGTGGCGTGTGCTCCGCGGCGACGTTGATCCATTAAACAACGGCACAACACTTTGAACTAACAGCATGGTCGTGTCTAGATTTGCAAAAGTCTCCAGATGTTTACGGTTAGGCATTGACCTTGAATGGTTCAGGTAATATACATAGTCAGAAACGAGTCTTGGGAGAGTTTTCACAAATCTAGGGTTACCATCTGCATCCAGAGGGGCAGAAAAAAAATTGGCACGTCGGGGGGTCGGGGGGCATCCTGAACAGAGTTCACCTAGGGCCCCAAAAATGCTGGGGCCGGCCCTGTATGAACTGTATAAAAAATACAGTGTAAATGTTAATAAAACATATTTAACTTCATGAAATACAACACATGGCACTGCTGTAGCTTGCTCCTGTCCTCTGAGGGTGAATGACGGTAAATTAGGTCATTTTGGAGCCATTAACTACTCGTGAAGACCAATGAACGTCACCGACGAGATGACAACTCCCTTAAGGTATGTTCCCCTGGGCGGATGAGATGCACCTGCAACCAGACGCACGAGCACAACATTGAAGTGATCAGCAGAGCTTCAGAGCTGTGTGGGACAAACTGGCGTTTTCTTGGCTTCATTAACTCTTTTTTTTTAAGTCGTACTTGGAGAGAACAGACATCCTGGGTCCACTCCGTGCCAGGTAAGTAGTGACTGACAACAACAGTTTATTGTCAGGTAACCCGCATGTGGAGACATGTTGGCTCAGCCTGTGTGCTCATGGCGCTGCGCGTAAAAGTATTTAGACACAGCTTTACAGATCTGATAATCACCTTTTATCATGCTGGTGTTGTTTGACAAGACTTGTCATAGATAGTTACGGTAGTTCCTATCAGCTGACACATTCTGTCAGTGCACAGAAAGAGTTTGGATGTGTAGACCTGTAATATGGACGCTGTCCGTTTGTGCAAACACTTGTGTACATCTTTTTAGCTTTGTGACATAAATATATTCTCAGAACGATACTTTTCCATTTATCAAAAATAATCAGTAATGCATAAAGGTTTCTGTTCATCGGCATGACAACACTTCCTCCAACTTAAGCTTAACCCTCCTGTCAAACCAGTTCTGTTGCAGTGATAATGAGTTGCTGGATATTCTAGTTTCATAACATTCACCGCCGAGCTTCAGATCATGTTCTAGTTCAACTCTCACAAAGGTCCCCCACCCACCCACCAGTCTCTTATCCCTCATGATACCGCTGGATAGATTCAAATTTGTGTAACATCAATCTGCAGCAGAGTTGAAGAGGTTTCACAGAAGCTGCACATCTTTTTTTGTTTGTTTTAGCAGCGCAGCAGAGAGAGAGATGGACCAGGTATCCACGCGGTCAGGAGTGGGCAGTGATGATATTACAGATGAGTACATATCCATGGTGGATGTCAGCTCTGATGAAGAAGAGGTAAAAAAAAACACAACAACTACACAACACCGTCCAACTTAAGATAAAGCTTGGATCAATAGCTCCTTCATATAATTAAACACTTAAAGGAACATATTATGCTCATTTTCAGGTTCATACTTGTATTTTAATTTTCTACTAGAATATGTTTACATGCTGAAAAAGCCCAGTCTGCTCTGATTGGACAGTGTTTCCAGGTCTTCCGCATCTGCAATCTTGGCATCTCTGCACCGTCATTGCAGATGGGAAATGACTGGGCTCTGAAGCAGCACTTTCTACTTTCCACTTTCTATGTATGTTATAGTTGTGACATCACAGCCTCGTGGAAGTCCTGACTGCTCGTTTAAAGTCACAGTTTCTGAATGCAGGCTGTGTGCATTTCTCTGTGGATTGAGTGTTTTGATACTTTCATAGTATTTAAATCATGTAGTTCTAGTATGATTTGTAATAAACTATGATATGGAAATCTTTGACTGCGCTCCTGTGGGTCAGATTCAAATAATAATGTACTTTATTTCCATTTTTTTCATTCTGTTGTTATTTTTCTTGATTGACATGCACACACACACAGGCACATGCATCAGTCTGCTGAGATGTCAGAATGATGAGCAGTTAGGGGTTTGGTGCCTTGCTCAAAGGCACCTCGGCGGTGCCCAGGAGGAGAACTGTTAGTTACCAGTCCACACTCCGTACTTGGTTCGTGCAGAGACTTAAAGGTCCCATATTGTAAAAAGTGAGATTTCCATGCCTTTTTTGTTATAAAGCAGGTCTAGGTGCTATATAGATCCTGTGAGAGTATCAAAACGCTCAATCCACTGAGAAATGCACACGTAATCAGAAACTGTGCCTTTAAATGAGCCATCAGGACTCAAGGGCCGCTATAGTCATTCCTCAGAGACGCAGAGAGCGCAGATGCGGAAGACCTGGAAACACTGAGCAGACTGGGCTTTTTTCAGCAGGGGGGCTTAAAGAGACAGATGCTAAAACGTAGCATTTCAGACATGGGGTGAATACAGGTATATTCAGACAGACAGTATGAGAAAAATTATGTTTTTTTTGTTTTTTTTTTACATTAAAGCATCTAAACATATTATATATAAGTATGAATCTGAAAATGACTATAATATGTCCCCTTGAAACCGGCTACCCTCCAGTTCTCAAGCCAAGTCCCTGTGGACTGAAGTGCCGTCCACTACAGCATCATTATTTCACCTCACACAAGTGGGATTGCTGTTGCCTCTCTGATGCAAAGCCCAAAAGGCTAATAATGCTGTTTATCATCTGCTCAAACTCACAGGAGATGTTACTAATTTCTCTGTCTTAACCTCTGGTCAGAATGATACACAGTTTATCTTTTATCATCTTGTTTCTTGTGTACAAAGACAGAACAAATAGCCTCTGCTATGTGTCTCATTATCATCATTAATGTTCACGTCTCCTCCAGCAGAGCTCCGACCCTCAGGGACAGTGTCTCGTGGCACCTCAGACTCCTCTGCCCACCTACAAACAGAGGTTTGATGAATTTAAGAAGTTGTTCAAAGAACTGCCGGAGTCAGAGAGACTCATAGTGGGTGAGTTACAGAGACTGCTTCTCATAGCAATGATCGTGTTGGTCCATGATACAGATATTTGTTTTATGTTTACGTTGATGATATTATTTGCTGTGATCCAGTATTTCAGTTTTCCACTTTTCTTTTTAATTTGCTCTGCCATTTTTATGCCTTGTTGTATTTTACATGTTGTTCTTGCCAACATGGAAATGCCTATTTAGATAGATAGATAGATAGATAGATAGATAGATAGATAGATAGATAGATAGATAGATAGATAGATAGATAGATAGATAGTTTACTGTATTAAAGTACATGGTGATCCAATAAAAATGTGCCTTAAAAATGAACAATCAGCATAGATTATAAATTCATAAACAAGTAATGTGTGTGTGTGTGTGTGCGTGTGTGTGTGTGTGTGTGTGTGTGCGTGTGTGTGTCTGTGTGTGTGTGTGTGTGTGAGTGTATGTACGGGAATCCACTAATGATCTGCTAATTATCACACTGTAGTGGTCTCTTTGAAAGACAGTGAACACACTCCACACAAACGGATCAGTTTGTGTCACAGCCACTAAGACTACGCTCTGTCTAACAGTGCAGCTCTCTCTCTCTCTCTCTCTCTCTCTCTCTTTCTCTTTGTAATGCTGTTATAAAGTCTTGAACTGTGTAAAATTCAAACAGAACCCACATTTTTTATAAAGTGCCTATTTTTATTTCATTGGACTATTGTACATGGCTACATTCTGGAAATACTTTAAGTCTAGAAATCTAAATCCTCTGAGGACAGGA
The DNA here is from genome assembly GCA_028570985.1 of Heterobranchus longifilis. Taxonomy (NCBI): domain Eukaryota; kingdom Metazoa; phylum Chordata; class Actinopteri; order Siluriformes; family Clariidae; genus Heterobranchus; species Heterobranchus longifilis. The sequence goes on along the minus strand of JAOVVB010066541.1, from coordinate 19,963 downwards.
CACCTGGTCACACACCTGGTATTGAGAGATGATCTGTCTTTCAACCATGTCTCTCTAAAAAAATGTTAAACATTCAATATAATTTGTTAATTTCACTCACTGTGTTCAAAGTGTTTGAATTTTTCATCATTATCTCCACGATAAAGCAAGTGATAACAGGAAATAAATAATTTTTATGGACATAAAATGTGACTATTAAAAAAAAAAAAACCAAGAAGAATTCATGAATATTTATTTAGTTGTATACTTAAATACAGTACTGACATACAGTAGACTGTCACCCCATCCAGAGTGTACTGCGCCTTGTCGCTTAAGTCTCCTGGGATAGGATCCAGGCCCCCTGCGACCCTAAATACAGGATAAAGCAGTATAGACGATAAGTGCTTGAGTGATTAACAGGGCACTTAAATTGTAAAAGCAAAAAAATAATAATAATACAGAATTGCTCTGATGCTGTGTGTGTACAGTATGTACTGAAGAACAAGACTTTCCTTGATTTCTTTGTACATATTGTGTCAAGTGATTAGGGCAGGGAGTGACAGTACACAGAGAAAGAGGAGAGAGAGAGAGAGAGAGAGACAGCGAGAGAGGGAGAGTGGAGGAGGAGAGAGGTATTTTTTTAATTAAAAGAAGGCTTAAACTGTCACAAACCAGCTGTGGCACAAAAAAAACCCTGCTATTAGTGAGAATTTAGTACAACCTCCTCACAGGGTGTGTGTGTGTGTGTGTGTGCGTGTGTGTGTGTGTGTGTGTGTGTGTGCAGAGAGCATGCCAGGAATGTCTGTTTTCGAATTTGGTGATTTCATTTTTTTTGGCAGCCCTTTGGTTTGCATAGCTATCCGAACATGTGGTGTAATCCTGTACTTTATTTGCCAGTGTGTGTGTTGAGGTACTACACTATTCCCTGAGATAATACATACTGGATGTGTAATGTTATCATTTAAACCACAGCACTACTGAATTCTCAGATCTGAGAAGGCGTCAGAATGCGTAGACAATAATTTTCTGACAGTAGTGCTGACTGATATGAAAAAAATGACTTGATTTTTTTATTAAAATGAGGAAATGGGCTGTTTATCTATGAGGTGATGTTTATTTAACATTTCTGGAAGGAGCCTCCAGTGTCAGTACTTGCTTTGGCTTGAACTTTGGTGTTTCTTTGTAACGTGGCATGTAAGTCTTACAGTATGTCTTATAAACTTTTAAAAGAGAAGAAAAAATGTGGTGATTGAACGACTGTTTATAGCAACTGGTCTTATGGAAGGTTCATTACAATACATTTAGCTATAGTCATGAAGAAGTAAGCAGCATGGGAAATTTCTTTTAGCATGTCCAGGAAAATACTCAATTTGGTTCGTACAAAATGGAAATAAATATAATGGTCACCATTGGTCACCACGGTCCCTGGTTGGACTACAGAAGTTCCTGGATGGATGGATATCCATCTTATATTGTAGTGAATCTTCCGATTCTATCCTATCTTTCCTTTTTACGTCAATTATTGTGGTATAACCATTTCACTGCATGTTTATTTTGTGAATTTCTCCTTTTAAAGATTTTATTTACCTGGTATCTCGAAAACATGCTGGAATTTTATCCTCAGCTAGGAACACCAGAATTACAGCGAATGTGATAGTTTCAAGAGTTAATTTAATTCTAGTCAGGATTTATTATAATGCTGTAGAAATCAGTGTAATAAAGGTGAGTGGCACCACCTAGTGGTAAAACAGTGTAGATGTCTTCCAAAGAAGGTCTATAGCCAGGTATACTGTACACAGTATCAATATACATATGTTTGCATTGAGATTAATATTCCACTAATAATGGTAATAAACGCACAGCCGGCATGAAAATGCATCATGTAAACGCCTCACTCAGAAAAGTTTAATTCAATCCGGTTTGATCAAGCTTCAAGTCATCGATGATGTCATTACAAAGAAATAACTCAAGCACTGGTAAGCAGCCTCACCATAAAGCACCCTAGCTTCTCGATGCGCGTATTAATCCTGTAACCCGGCATGCAACTCTTATGTCTCGTAAACTTTTCATCAGCTCAAACTGCAGCAAATCAAAGGCAGAAACTATAATATACTGTACATAAACATGAAAATTCAAGGTTCACTACAAAGATAGCAATGAAAATTTTAATCAATAACTGATTTAATAAAAACTCCAGCATGTGCATGTAGACTGACTTCTTCATAATTTTTTCACACGCACACTGTAGCTTGTCATGTCATCATTATAGGGACGTCCTGGTGCTGTTGGGGAATCGGGGAGAATTGGACCTCCAGGTCCACCAGGACCTCCGGGATACCGAGGACAGAAAGGACACCGCGGATCTGAAGGAAATCCTGGAGGTCCTGGATCAAAAGGAGATGTTGTACGTACAGTAACACATGGTCACAGATAAAATTTTAATAGAGAAATTATAATATATGAATATGTGTATGAACCCATTTATTGTGGATGGTAAATCTGAGCATAACTGCATTTCTGTATAACGTGTTGCGTTTGTGTATTTGCTTGTATTGCTTTCAGGGCAATCCAGGAATTGATGGAAATCCTGGGCCACCTGGAACACCTGTGAGTGATTGTAAAAAATAAAAATCGGCCTTAAAATACAGTGATTATGTGTAATTCCCCTTGCTTTTGCACTTTTGTGTGTCTTATTGTGACTAATTTCATTTTAAGGGTTACTATGGACCTGTTGGCCCTCCCGGTTTTCCAGGAATAGACGGGTGTGAAGGACCAAGAGGAGATCCAGGACCCAAAGGTTGTGCAGGACCAAGTGGTCTCACCGGACAACATGTAAGTAATTCATTTGAGTCCATACGATAATAATAAAGTCTTGTTATTACCTATATATAACATATTATACAGAATATTATAGAAAGGCTTATAGACCTACTATATTTTGTGCTCAATCAATCAAAACAGTACGTGTAAATCAGTGTTGTTGCTGTTAGTCTTTTGGCTGCTCCCATCATGGGGACGCCAGATGCCCTTACGAAACCCTCCCATTTTATCCGGGCCTGGCACCGGCACTGCATCCTACCACTGAGCAGCCAATGCCCTATGCGTAAAGCAGTATATATACAGTAAAATACAAAGACATACAGTAAGAACAGTAATGCATGAGAGTTATAAGCTATAAAGTTATAAAATTCCACCTTGGAATACATTTAAATATAGTCAGATTGGTATATTTGTGATTCATATTTGGTCAAGGCCCCTTAACCCGTTCTCGGGAAAGGATGTCTGCCAAATACAACTGCCAACGTACAACTGAGTTGCTTTCTCTAGCTAGAGATAAAGTGAGGACTAAATCTCACTACACTGCTACTGTATGAGCACATATGCAAATGCTTCAACTAAAACTGAGAAATTGTGGGGCTGCACATGCATGATGTGAGTCTTCCATTCCCTCACATCCCAAAGGTGTTCCATTGGATTGAGATCTGGTGACTTCACTATCATGTTCAATAAACCAGTTCAAGATAATTTTAGCTTTGTGACGTGCTGTGTTATCCCATGGTCATAAAGGGATGGACACGGTCAGCAACAACACTCAGGTTGGCTGTAGCATTTAAACCATGGTCAGTTGGTAGTAAGGGGCCCAAAGTGTGCCAAGAAAATCTTCCCCGCACCACTACATTACCACCTCTAGCCTGATCCGTTCATATAAGTCCGGAGGCTTTGATACTGTTTATTCCAAAACCTGTCCCTACCATCCAAATGTTTTAGAAGAAATCAAGATGAAGCAATGTTTTTCCAATCTCCTACTGTCCAGTTTTGACTAGAGCGGTACCTGGTGTGGTCTTACCTACTGTTGCCTTTCTATCAGCTCCGACCAGTCTAAAATTTCTCCTCTGACCTCTGATAGCCACAAGGCATTTTCACCCAGAGAACTGGTTTCACTGGATCAGTTTTTTTTTTTCAGACTATTCTCTGTTAAACCTTGAGATGGTTGTGTAGATCAGTAGGAATCCCAGTAGATCAGTAGTTTGGGAAATACTCAAACCCATCTGGCATCAACAACTATTCTATATCCAAAGTTATTAAAAATAAAACTTTCTTCCCTATTCTCATGCTCGATTTAAACTTCAGCAAATCATCTTGACCATGTCTACATTCCTAAATGCATTGATTTGCTTCTATATAATTGGCTGATTAGATATCTTTGTTAACAAGCAGTTGAACAGGTGTGCCTAATGAAGTGGCCTGTGAGGGTAATCATCTATTCTGTATTTTTGCCATCATAGCCACCTATAAGTTCACGTATGGAATTGTTATTTAGAGGGGTCCAAACCGGAAATCCCTCTGTCGACACATTAAATAGAGTTCCTGAATTATAATCCCTGAAAACATCACATGCACTACAGTTTAAACATCAAGAAGAGTGCTGAAATTATAGCCATATACTGTATACAGTAAAGCTAAGCTATTCTAAATCTATTGACCGTAATAAAGATTTGAATAGACCTGATTCATCACGATTCATAGTCCACATGTTACATTATGTTGCTTTGTTTGGCTTTTTTTTGTGCAGGGGTGTCAAGGACCAAAGGGACCCAAAGGAGACCCTGCATGCCAGTATATTATGATTCCTGGGATACGTGTGAGTGGAATATGAATGCTATGCTGTGCTAAAACATGTGTTATTTTTTGTTTTGGGTCATTGTAAAAAATAATTCTGTTCCTGATTAATCAGGGTTGCGACGGACCTCCGGGTTGTGCTGGACCTGACGTAAGTAATAATTTGGTTCTAGTGCATTTTTTTGTTTTTAATAGAACTTGTTCATAATTGCTTATAACTGTACTTACTGTTTGATGAGATGATGCCAAGAAAAGGCAAAGTCACTCAGTGCTGTAGCTTCTATAAGCAGATTTGGTTCTATTCGGATAATGTATCAATGTACTGCCATTATTTTATTAATTTGACAAATCAAAATAATAAATTAAAAAGCTGTTGTTTGCACAGTTAGGTGTTGGTTCATAGTGCTAACTGTGTTCGAATGCTGAATCAAGTGCTATTTTATAAGCTCCTGATAATGAGGCTTTTCGAGCCCAAAGCTAAGTACTTGGGAGTAAAAACAAAGGTCTAGATCTATGTGATACTGAAAACCCCTTTCAACTTTGGAGACTTATAGTCAATCAGGCAACCTCTATGCAAATAAAACTGACATAAATCACTGTAATTTCTGACTCTAAATATGAGTATCTTCCCCTAGATGAAAATTAACTTCTGAACGCAGCACAATATGTATTTTGTAATATTATAAGCCTGTGTTGGGGTGTGTGTCTGGGGACATAGGGACTTCCTGGACCTTGTGGCCTTCCAGGACCACAAGGGACGCCTGGAGAACCTGGATTAGCGGTAAGCCACTAGTCCTGACTTCTTGTTTATTCTAATTCCAGGGGCACTATGGTAAGCCATGTTGCCTGGGGGGCTTGAATCTCTCCTCCAGTCTGTGTGCACGGAGTTTGCAAGTTCTTAGTTGCTTAATCTGCTGGGTGGTCATGAGATGAAACTGTTTAGAATTTCGGAAAAAGATGGATAACTTAATGATCAATGGTAGAGGAAGACTTTTTTAACTTTGGCCTAGTGGAACAAGTGTCATATGCTTTCTCTTTCTCTCTCTCTGTTTCCAGGGTGGAAATGGTGCTCCAGGTTTACGAGGTCCTAACGTAAGTTATATGCACATGCTACAGTTTTTTTAGTGCTACAGTACATAATTTATTTAACGAAAGTAGGGTCTAATTCACCACACTTACCGTTACTATTTTCCTCACAGGGAGACGCAGGAAAACCGGTTACCGGTGAGACTGGAGAGGAGGTGGGTTTGAATATTTGTGCATGTAGGGATGGGATCCATGAGTGATGAGCAAAGCAGGTGTGTAAACATTTTGTTTTAATTTTAAAGGGAGATCCAGGGTCAAAGGGCCCTCCTGGCCCCTATGAAATAATCGAGCCATCAGAAGAATATTTCCCCAAAGGAGACAAGGTAAGTTATTTGTCTAGTCATATTATACTAGTCATATTAGGTAAAAACAAAACAAAACTGAAAAGTCTAAGTAACACAGTTTTCTTTTCGAACTACTGGAACTTTTCCATGTGCTTGTTCATAGCAATTGAGATACGTTATAACTGAGCATTTAAGAGTTAAGGGCCTTGCTCGAGGGCCCACCAGAGGCAGCTTGGTCAGGATGAGATTTGAACCCAGTGCCTTAACAACTGACCTACCATTATCCACTACAAGACAAAATCTTGCTTGCCCTTGTCAACCTGAATGATCCAGATGGTGTCGTGATCCTGCACATGCATATACATACATAAACATATTTAACATTCTCTTCTACTTCCCGAAGTCTTTGACTACCAGGACCATTTTCTTCCAGGAAGAGTTGTGACTGTATGGAAGAATTGTCTCCGCAGTAGTGACACTTCATGAACCTCTCCAAAGCTGGTGGTCATTTCCATACAGTCTCACATGCACAGGCTCTTATGTGCAAGCAAATATACTGTTCATTGACGGATTTCTTTATAAGCCACATTGGCATTGGTAAGAATTTGAATTTGACGATCCCATGGCATTTGAGTTCCAGTTCAGTGTGCAAACTCACTTTAAGCTGTCATAAGTGAGAGCCACTTCATATCCATGTCTTCTATTGGCACATACCAACATAAGATGCCCCAGGTCAAGGTCCACAGTCCACAGTCAATAGAGTCAGTTGATTTAAATCTTGCACCTCTTTGAGGTTGGACCTCTGTGGGTTGGACAGTGTGTTCAGTAGCCTATGAAAATAGTTTCAACCCTGGCGCTTCTGGCGAATTTTGTTTTGGCAGCTTTGGCAGCATTGGCGGTCTTTGCCCTGACTTGAACGGCCTTTTTGTGCCGAGGTCTGTTTTGATACCAAGGTGACGCATCATGCATCTTGCATAACTCCTTACATCTGCTGTTGTGATCTTTAAAGCTTATTTCTTTGGAAATGTGGCATGCTCAGATTGTACGTCAAGCAAAGACAAGCACAGAGATCATGCAGTACCTCCTGACCTTGTGTGTCAAAGACCTGCCCAGACACCAGAGCTTGTTTTTGCCAATATATAAGCAAGTCAAACCTACCTTCTCATTTGTGTCAAAAGACCCTGTGAGTTCCAAAGTTCCATTCCTTCAGATACTATAACTTGCAGTATTGTTTGTACGATTTTTGCGCCCATTAACTCTCTAATAAGGGTAATTTCCTTCTTGAGTACAAAAAGCAAATGGGCCATGATGTTAGCAATACACCTCGTCCATCTTCAGTTGGTGTTCAGTACAGGTTTGAATGGGGTGCTTTGTCTCTTTCTACTTGAACTCTACTTACTGTAAATGCTTTTTAAAGTGTTAAATAACCAACTCACTTTCTTGGGTTGATGTAGCACAAAATGGATCAGGTGATTAAATCTGATGGATTAGGTGGGGATCTGAATTTACCTAGGTAGTTTATGCATTTTCTATGCTTAGAAAATGATATGCAGACACTAAAAGCACATCAGGGTCTTGTCATGTCAGGCAGTTGTACTAAGCTACAAAGCTACTAAGCTACCAAGCTCGGCATTTCATTGCACCATTGTATTGGCACTAATGGGTCTTGCATTGGCCGAATGATTGCTGTAGCATCATCTCCAAGAGCAGTAAAGGGGCTTATTCTATCCTGTATAAATATACTAAACAACAGTATGGTTAAAACTGACATTATTTTCTTTATAATTTTATATGTAAACATTATATTAAATTCATTTACATACAATGAAAAGAAAACATATTTGGATTATAAACAGTAATATACTGTACAGTTCAATAATATGCCATATCAGAAAGAAATGATGATGGTAGATTCATGGATAATTTTGTTATTTTAGGGGGCGAAAGGACCCAATGGAATCATTGGACTACCTGGATATAATGTAAGTGTGTGTATGTTGATCTGGTCTACTGTTCACAGTTCTGATATAATAGATGCAAAGCTAATACCTATTCAAGTTTAAACGTGCATGTGTAACAGTGTTTAATTTGGAAAACTTAGCCAATTGAGAAGACTCCAGTTTCGGAGTTGCATGGTTTTTGGATGTCTTTATTTTTTTTATTTATTTATTTTTTCAGGGCATTGAAGGACCTCAGGGAGAAACAGGAGAAAAGGGCTTTGCAGGTTTTCCAGGACCTACAGTGAGTGTGAAGTTTTAGAATGCTTGCCAATCAAACAAGGTTAATTTCAAGTATTCTTGTATTCGATCTTTGCACGTTATAGTTTAGCATAGGGTTTTAATGCTCTATATGCAGTGAGTCATAACTCACATGACGGTTGTGTCTGAGTGTGTGTACTAGACTTTATTCAACTCAAATTATACTATGTACATTTATTACAATTTAAAAGGATATGTCTGTTGTACTAATTCTACACTGCTACTTGTTCAAAGGGCGAATCTGGCTCTCGTGGGGGTTCTGGTGCACCAGGAAAACAGGTACAATGTATTGTGTGTGTGTTTGTGTATTTATAGTGCATTGTCCACATTTGTCTTATGTATTCTTCCTATTCCGACAGGGTGAACAAGGAAAGCCTGGACTCCCGGGCCAGTATGGCTTCCCCGGGGTGAAGGTAGCCATTATCATCAACCACTATCTTGGATGATATTCTGTGGACTGTATTCAGATTTGGAAACTCCAAAAGATTTCAAATTTCTAAAAGACGATTCAGTATGAATGAGAAGATAACCAAGGAAATGAACACATAATTGCCAATAATTCGATACACTCTGCTGAAAAGAAAACATTCCCAATGTTTAAAGGATTAAGTGGATAGCTCAGGTTTGATCAAGTCTGTATTAACATCACAAATAAACTATAAACTTCCATGCTCCCAAAATAAATTATAAACTTCCCTGCTCGAGTTAGTATCTTTCAAATGTAGAATGTTTTTTAATTTACAGTGAACTAGTGTAAGTAAAAAGTTTGTAGAAATAGTTAAAGTTGAAAGGTTACATCTAAAAATAAGCTGATCAGCATCTGACACATAACTTCCCTTCTACTCAACATTTTGATTTAATTTAAGCTGCAAGGTTCAGTTTTCATAGTGTACGTCCCATTTTTTTGGTGTAAGCTATGCTGTGTCGCACTGTTGTGTGTGTGTGTGTGTGTGTGTGTATTGACGATTGTGCCGACTTGGAGGTGCATTACCATCATTTTTGTGCCTATGTATAGTCATATGTTTGTTCAAAAAAGCGCTTAATGCTGTGACGTAATCTGGCACATAATTGCATAATTTGTATGATGCTGTGACAAAGTCTGCCTGGACAGACAAGCAAACATACGGAAAGAAGATTTTCTGAGACAGGTTTCAGGTCCTCCAATGTATGAAACGTAGATATCATTGAAAGAGGGAGTTCTGACCAATGTACAGACAAAACCTTTCTCTTATTTATATAGATTACAGTCGAATTTAGTTCAAATCCAAACCTATTCTTTCCTGAGAAATAGCGGTATGGCTAGTTCCGGTTAGCCATATGTCCAGTTTTTAGAAAAGAAAAGAGTTAAACTTGTACTAAATACACCATAACTTTAAAAGATACCAACTCAGTTTGGCTCAGTGGGACTGCATAAGCATCATTTGAGTCTCAGCTAAACTTTAGAGCACATTTTTCTATTTGTGTTGGTGACAAACTTTAAGGTCGGTCTCCATGACCTATGGTAATGTACTCACACCTAAATTCAGATTTAAGGCAGACTTGAAAAAACTCGAATTAACTCTTTAAATCTTTTGTTACAGTACATCAAATGTCTGAATACTGATGCACACAATAGTATGCGCTCACATCAACTCTGAATAAACCCCAAATATTGTAACATTATTAGTTAAATAATAATGTTTATTGTGGATACGCTATCCTACTAGCTATGTTTTACTATGTTTGTAAATGTCTAACAGGGCAACTCAGGTGAACCAGGTCCAACAGGGGAGACAATGTATTACTCTTATATACCAGGTACAGTTTTCAACATTCACATATTCCATTTTTGGTGGTGGGGCTTTGAGTGTCTGGTAATTTAATGTATTTGGTTAAATTTGTATCTCTAAATTGCTTCTTTTTAAACTCTTAGCATTTAATAGAATAATTGAGGAAATAATTATACGATTTTGTTGTTGCTATGTAACTGTAGGTTCTATTGGTGACAAAGGAAGGCCTGGGACCCCCGGTATCAAAGGAGACATGGGAATGATAGGTGTGCCAGGTCCTCCTGGTCCACCAGGAGAATCTTTACGAGGTGGGTATACTGTATGTCTCAATAACTATAGGGTTGTCTTTAAACCTTTAAAGTGTCGGTGTACAATGGTAAGTATGTGGTGTTTAAAAACTTTACACTCGAGGGAAAGGCCTGGACTCTACAAGTACTCTGAAGACGTGCTATGTTATCTGGCAAGGTGGTGCCTTCATAGATTAGACTTGTTCATCCAGCACATGCCAGAGATGGTAGATCTGATTGCGATCTTGGGAATTTGGAGCCAACACCTTGAACTCTTTGTCATTTTCCTCAAACCTTTCCTCAACAATATTTGCAGTGTTTAAGGGTTAATTATTCTGCTGAAAGAGGCCGTTGCCATCCGGGAATACTGTTGCCTTAAAGAGACTTGGTCTGCAACAATTTTTAGGTGGGTGGTACGTGTCAAAGTAACATCCACATGAATGGCGGCAGAACATTGCCCAAAACATCACACAGCCTTGCCGGGTCACCCATAGTGCATCCTGGTGCCATTTCTTTCCCAGGTTCTTGTACATCATGTGGCCATCCACATGATGTACAAGAATACATGCTTCCTAAAACCAGGCCATCTTCTTCCATGTCTCCATGGCCCAGTTCCAGTGGCTGTTGTTGGCTCTTTCAGCGGTAGACAGGAGAACACTGGGTGGTTGCAGTTATGTAACCCCATACACAGCAAGATGCACCTTTCTATCAACCAGAGCCAAAATGAACCTTAGCAGTTTGTGCTGAAGCAGGTCTTCTGTTGGATCCGACCAAATCAGCTATCCTTTTTCTCACCACATCAATAAGCCTTGAGCATCCCTGACCCTGTCGCTGGTTCCTGGGACCACTGCATATCAGGAACATCCCACAAGACTTGCTGTTTTGATGATGCTCTACCCCAGTTGTCTGGTCATCACAGTCAAAGTTGTCGAAGCCCATATGTTTGCCCAGTTTGCTTTCAATACACTTGCTGTCTAATAAATCCCAACATTTGAGAGGATATTCACTTTACCCGTCCATGGTTTCAATGTCATGGTTGATCACTGTACATTGGATTTCAATTGGCAGAGAAAAAGCAGATTTGAAGGTTAAAGCTTGTATTAAAGGATATATATCGATGGCATCTATAAATTTTCTCTTCTCTATATTCCAGGCCACACAGGTAACCCAGGGACGGTTGGTCCTCGAGGCGTTCAAGGTGATAAAGGAGCGCCAGGAATTAGAAGCACAGAGCAAATCCCAGGGGAGCCTGGGAAACCAGGGCTTCAAGGGCAAAAAGGAATTCAAGGAGCTCCTGGCCCCCATGGTAGGCATACTGTATATAGAGTACACGGAAATGTGTACTCCGTGAGCTTCTGTTTATTTCTTTCTTACATTTATCTGAACGTTGTTTAAAGGAATAGGACAACAAAACATAGAACATGTGAGTACTTTATACAGTATGTGAGGCAGCATATAGGCACATAAACCAGATTTGGTTGTTTTGAAACCAAAATGATTTGCTTTATTACAGTTTACACAATAATGGCGATCAATACATGGACACGACAAAATATACAGTTCATCGTATACACACAAATTAAGGATTAAAACTTAACAGATATACTGAGATGCTGCAATTTTGAGCCACATTAAGTTATGGGTTTATGTGTGCATTGTAGGATACTACTGCCTTCCTGGCCACAGGGGAGATCCTGGATCTGAAGGAGATAAAGGTCCACCTGGTCCAACTGGCATTCACGGGAGAAAAGGTGATGCAATCACAACCTTCTCGAAACCATAAACAGAGATGGGAATATTTTTTTGGGTTTATATGAATGTCGCTAACCTGTCTCATAAACCCAGAAGTGCAACATTTTTGTAAAACAAAAGGGTCTGGAGGATGTTGTTCTACAGTATATACCACAGAAGTTAAATGTGTTGGACATTTTAATTGGTTATAGTTAGATTTTAAGCATCCAGGAGACAAGTTAAGTTCCTGTTTCCACTTATGTTATAGCCATTATAATCACTCACTTATTCACCAGCCTCACCCTTTTCCTGTTTATACCTCCATATTTATACAGTTTATACCTGTATATACTCCTCCTCTGAACACGCTATTTCAGTGTCTATGTAAATGAGCTCCTACTGAGCCACGCCCCACTAGAGAACAGCAGAGCTGAGCTTCAGGCCAGGGGAGGGTTTCCTTTATATGAGGTCACAATATGGAAATAGGGGGACACCTGTTTGGCTTGTTTAATCTCCAGCAAACACAAAAATGGAAGAAAGTTCATAAAACATGGAATGTATTGTTTCACACTTTTTGTTTGTACATGTACAACAGAGAACCATCTGTCTAAAATGTGAATCTTATGTAATACTGTAAGTGACCTTTAAAATTAAGTTATTCTTAATATTACAGCCAGAACTATCCATGCCATGCTGTTCGACAAAAATAATCATACCTTTTAACCAGTCAGATTGAAAGCTTATTGTCTATTTGTAGAGCTGATACAATTGATGCCAAATAATGAATGAAATCATATTTATGTACAAGATTTTGTCCTTAAAATTGTTTTTTTACTTTTTCCCAGTTTATTTAATTAAATTAAGTTTCTTTATTAATACCCAAAACAGTGTGCTTGATTAAAGGTACAGTACATCAAACTGCCAGACCATGGTCCTGCACTTAATACTGGTCCTGGCTCAGCCCAATATTGTAAAAAGAGAACAAGCTGAAATACCCGGGTCAGAACTAACATAACTAAGACACTAATGTTTTTGGTATAATTTAGCATTTTTAGGTGAAATTAAGTACAACAGCACCACCAATGCTTATGAGAAAAATATGGTATCAAGAAGCAATGGTGACAAATCAGATATACTGTATATATTTTTTTACTTTTTAACCTTTGGAACATCACTCTTAACTAATTTTCATGATGCTAACTTTTTTATTATTATTATTAATTTATTCTTCGGTAAGTTACTTCTAATAGATCTCTTTGTGGTGTTCAAATGCCTGCTCATTTTTTCTTTTAATGCACTGCTGAATATAAGACTATAACTTAATATATAAGAATATAAGTTAGTCAGCATTTCTGTATTACTACTAGGATTAGTTCACTGATTTTTTGTTTTTGTTTTTATTTTTATTCATTAGTCCCAATGGTGTTGTCTTTGTTTAAAAAGTAATTTCGGGATATAATAAGTGTTTTATTGGTGTGGTTTTACAGGTGACAGTGGTGACTGTAATTGTGAGCCCAGGTCTGTTTATGGCCGGCTGGGTTTGCCAGGTGAACCTGGGGAACCTGGTGCCCCAGGACTGAAAGGGCTATCCGGCGTTCCAGGTGACCCAGGCCCTGATGGAGATCCGGGGCAAGAAGGAACTTATGTAAGTAATAAAGGTCCTTTACCACTTATTATTTTATTATAGAAAAATATGTCATGTTGGTTCCTTGAAAGAGATTTTCATTGAAGAATTATAGAAGGAGACTCCAGTGTCAGAGCTTTGTAAAAGTCATCATGGGACATTTGATGAAAACATTTAGAAATCCCATATTTCTACAGACGTCTATTATAAAATAAAACATTGCGCAATAAACATTTTCATGAGAATTTTGATGAGCATGAGCATGCCAATAAAAACAGACTTGGTTCTAATGTACACTTATAAATATGCTATACCTGTCTTTTGTGATTCACAGGGATTTCCAGGTTTTCCAGGTGACAAGGGTAGGAAAGGAGAAAAAGGAAACCTGTTTATGATGAACATTAAGGGTGAGACATCTAAAACAGTGCTTATGCAGTGTTCTGTATGGACACAATGTCTGAAAAATTAAAACATTCACTTTTTTTAAGGTCAAAAGGGACAGTGCGGCAGAACAGGGACTTGTGGATGTCCAGGAATCAATGGCTTGAAAGGGGATTGTGGGAATCCTGGCCTTCCAGGTGACTGTGGTTCAGAGGTTAGTGATGTAAAGTTTGTGGTAAAATTATTGCTCAAATTAGCATACCAAAGTTTATTGTACAATAAAAAAGTAAAATAAACCACAAAATATGACAAGTTGATGATAGATGATGAAATTATGGATGGATGGATAGATGGATGAGTGTATAGATGGGTTTAGTGAGTGTATGGATGGATGGCTGGTTTTGTATGAATGGGTGGGTGGGTGTATGGATGGAAGGATAGATGGGCAGAAGGGTGTGTGGATGGGGAGTTGATGGGTGAATGGATATAGATGGGCAGATGGGTGGGTGGATGGATGAATGGATAGATGGATGGTGGATGAATGGATTGATGGGTGTGTGTGGATCAACTGATCGAGTGGATTAATTGATAGATGGTTAGGCAGATGGATGGATGGATGGATGGATGGATGGATGGATGGATGGGTTGGTCGATTGAGTGAATGATGGATGGATGGTTTAATGGATGCATGGTATAACTTTGGAAAGGGAGCATTAATGGCTGGGTCAAGGCTTTCTCTACATATAATGAAAGATCTTTAACATAGCAGTTCTTCACATTGACCTTTTTTATTATTCCTTTTTAAGGGTGACAGTTTTACAGGCTTTCCTGGTGATAGAGGTTATCCAGGAAGCATGGGTCCCAAAGGCCCAAGAGGTCCCTGTGGACCACAAGGGCAAGGCATTCCTGGGCCAGTAGGTCATCGAGGACAAGAAGGTGACCAGGGGGTGCCAGGACAAAGAGGAATTCCTGGGCGTAAAGGAAATAAAGGTAAAATCTAAAGGTTGTCTTTCACTTTCCTTACCTTTCCAAACTTATTTCCTTTTAGTTTTCGTCTAGATGTGCTATTGCAGATCATTCATTAACATTCTCACCAAGTAGATTAATAGATTAGTTTACATTTTTTATAAGCATGAACAAACCATATAAAGCATCGTCTTCATTGATCTTTTATAACTTAACCCAATAAGTGTCATGGTAGAACTGCCATTTATTTGCAGGTTTTTGGAATGTCAATATGCAAAGGTCTGTACTCAAACTCTGGATCTTACTCATAACCCTGGAGCAGTGAGGTAGAAATGCTATTTCAATACTGTCATTTAAAAGAAAACATACAAGTGTCCACTCACAGGGAGCAGTTACACACTCAGTCCCCAGATTCCCCTGTTCTTGGCGGACAGAACTGGAACATGCCTCAAGATTCAGTGTCGAAAGGATTTCTGTTCATCACGCTTGAAAAGAGTGATCATATAAGCCACTGATACTTACCATATGTCTTTTGTTCTTTGCACCATTGTGTATAAACTCTAGAGGCTGTTTTGTGTGCAAATCCCAAAAGATTCCAGAAACTTGTGAAAAACTTAAACAAGCCCATTGGCAAAAACAACCAAGTCAACAACCGAATCAAAATCATGGATCTGGAAAAAATGGCCCATGATATTGTTGCAGAGGAAAATATACAGTATAAAGTTTGTAAAATTATTCACAAATCAAAAATGTTGGGTGTGATGGTACAAGACTGTCCAACAAAAGTTATTGACCATGAAAACAACTAAAAGCATTAGTGAGAACAGAGAAGCAACCACCACAACAAATTGGATTGTTGAATACACTTTATGCTGAGTTGACTTTGTTATCTGTGTAGGTGATACGCAACCCTGTATACCTGGTAGTCCTGGAGACCGTGGACCAAAGGGAGAGCTTGGTGAAAAAGGTATGTGCAGAGTAGATAAAACAGAATAGATATATACATTCATCAACTGAGTTATTAAAAAATAAATGGCTGGATAAAACACTGAGTCCCTAATTATGGCTAATAGATTTTATGGTAAGGTTTTTATATTTTGTTTAGGTTGTTTAGGAGAGCTGGGCAATCCAGGCCCTTGTGGAGATAATGGTATTAAAGGAGCAAAAGGAGAAAATGGAATCTGTGGAAATCCTGGTCCTGATGGTCCTACAGGTAGTGACTACACAGCTGTGATATCTTCTGTACAACTGTATAACAGCCATGCTAATATTTAAAAACAACAGCAGCTACTGTACCACCCTTGCCAAATATTGGGTGGAAAAATTTAACATTATTTTCCAATATCAGGGTTATGTGGCTTTCTGGGGGATCCAGGAGACATTGGACTTGATGGTGAGAGTTTGAGTGGGAATCCAGGTATACCTGGCCATCAAGGACCCCCTGGGTTAAAAGGATGTATTGGAGACTCATTGATAGGAGATCGAGGCCCAGAGGGTCCTTTTGGGTACGATGGCTCTTCAGGTGCTAAAGGAGTCCCTGGAGCCCCAGGGCCATTTGGTACAGAAGGTAAACAGGAGACAAGCAAACAGAAATTAAATTAGGCTGCAACAGAAAAACGAGAACTATCAAAACATAGTTTTGGGTATTGATTTTTGGGTGACATTATGATATGTGCCTCTTTAGGCTTTCCTGGTGCACCTGGAATTCGAGGTAGGAAAGGAGAGCCAGGAGCAAATGGTCAGGTTGGGAAAGAGGGAACTGTTGGCCCATGTCCAGTAGAGTGTGAGATTGGGGATCTGGGAGAGCCAGGACTGCCAGGAGACCCAGGATGTAGTGGAAGTCCAGGTGCGTATGTGTGCTAAATCTTTTAGTTCATAAGATGAGTGACAATAAAGGCGATTTATAGTCCTGCTATCTAATGTCACCTAGAAGAAGTCTTCCCTTTTTGATTCTCGTCCCTCTCAAGATGTTTCATAATGCACTATACAAATAGAATCAAGTTTCATTTAATGTGTATATGTTTTAGGTACACGTGGCGAGAAAGGATGTGTCGGCCCACCTGGCCTCCCTGGAAGGGGACAGAAAGGTGATCCAGGAAAACCAGGCCGACCTGGTGCGCCAGGATACTGTGGTCCTCAGGGATTCCCAGGATCAGTAGGAGACTTTGGAGATCCTGGACCTAACGGATTGATAGGTGAAAGTCCATATTCTAAATCTTAATGAGATGAGTGGCAAATTGGTTAATTTCTTAAGCTAAAATAAGAGGTACATTTATTTCTTCATTAGCAGGTCATAAAATGAAATGTTCAATACAATATTCATCTTTTAAGGCTGTAAGTGAGGGTTAAAATATAAACAAGCCCTTGCATGAATATCTGCAAACAAATAGCGTGTAAATATTGCATGATAAAATTGAAAATTATATTATGACATCACTCAGGTTGTCCTGGACAACCCGGAAGGGATGGCTTACCTGGTGACCAAGGCGAAGGTGGACTTCAAGGACCACCTGGCTTAAAAGGCGAGGACGGTTTTGATGGGAGGCAAGGTTGTCCAGGGGTCGATGGAGAGAGAGGAGAGAAAGGTATGTTGAAATGTAGAAATTTGTTGCTTGTTGCTGTTTTTTCAGTATTCTTATTATTAGTGAAGACTGAGATCACTTGTGATGACCTGTGCATTTACAATGAAAGAGAGTCAGAATGCAAGGCTTATTAATGTAGTGAAACCCATCCTCAGTTGGGTGATACCAGATAGTGCTTCCATAACTGAGTGTTCTGAGGTTGACACTTGGGAGCAAAATGTGTGTTCGTGGCAATTTTAGTTTGTAGTTCACGAATGCCACCAAGTACGAACAAATCTGTTCAGGACCAAGAAATTCACTTAAAATTTGTCTCTGATCACAAACTCCTTCTCGGAACACAACAAATGCACATGATAAAAGAATTTTGTGCAAAGTGGAGGGTCATTTCCAGCATCATCTTCATTCCCATGGACGTAGTGAAGCTAGAAATGTTCTAGAATGTAATCCAGCTATACATTGCAGTTATGACAGGAACTCGTCTCGTCGTGATACAATAAGAACTGGTTTAAAAAATAATATCAGTATTGAGAAGAACATCAAAACAACCAATGTTGTCTCTATTACAGGTTCCTATGGAGATCCTGGGATGCTAGGAGAGGTCATTATGATTATTGAAAAGGGGAAGACAGGACCATCAGGACTGCCTGGGCCATGTGGGTCCCCTGGTCCCAGAGGTAAAAATAAACTGTCATTTTCCATTCGTCATTAGTGTTCTCTTGATCCTAGAAATAAAGAATTTGTTTTCTCATAATTTTGTCGATATTTTAGGTGATAAGGGTGTAAAGGGAGAAGCTGGTCCAGATGGTCGTCCAGGGTATTGTGGACCCCAGGGTTATGAGAATGGCCCTCGGGGGCCACAAGGTCCTTGCGGACAGCCGGGTGAACCTGGACTCCCGGGCTTACCAGGGTTAAAAGGCTATAATGGATTTCCTGGAGAATTTGGTGATCCAGTGAGTTGATATTTATCATTTGTATTCTGTAGAAGAAGGATGTTACATTCATAACTGCCACAGTAACAAGATGAAATAAAAGGGGAAAGGCAAATGAACTCATGATTCCTAGCTCAGGTCACAGACTGTTCTTATTTCAAATTCAACTTTATTCCCATGCGTCCATGAGTACATATGGGTTTCCTTTGAATTCTTCAGGTTTAAAAATGGATGTGTTTCCCTAATACCCAGGATAAACAGGTTACTGAAAGTGAGTGAGTGAGTGAGTGAGTGAGTGAAAACTTTTCAGATCTCCAGTGTCTCTCTGATGTGTCCCGCTGACTCTACACTCACTACACAAGTTCTGGTTTGTGAGAGGATAAATTGCCAGTCCCAGTCCCATTTGTCTATTATCTAAACTAAACTAACCTACAGTAACTAGGCCATGCATTTTCTGCTAATTACAGTGGAACCTTGGATTTCGAGCATAACTCGTTCCGGAAGCAGACTCGTATTTCAAAACACTTGTAAACCAAAGGGAATTAAGAAGATAAGAAAATAATGCAAACTTAAATTATTCGTTCCACAGCCCAAAAAAAATCAATGCATAAAAATAATTAGTAAAAATAAAACAAATTAAACTGCACTTTACCTTTAAAAAAAATGTAAAAATAAATCCCGACTGATAGGTGTTTCCGGTTGTGCATGCAGGCGGTTTTGTGTGTGTGTGTGTGTGTGTGTGTGTGTGTGTGTGTGTGTGTGTGAAACTCAAAGAAGAGAGGAGGCGTGGTTACACTGTAAGACGAGAAGAGAGAGAGGGGGGTCTGATTCCTCCTCTTACTTCACACACACACACACACACACACACACAAACACACACACAGCGCCTGTGCGCCTAAACGCAAACACTTATCTGTCTGGATTAATTTTTACTTTTTTTAAAGGTAAAATGCAGGTTAATGTGTTTTATTTTTACTTTATATTTTGAATTAATTATTTTTATGTATTTATTTTTTGGGCTGTATAGAAACCAATAATTTGAGTTTCTATTATTACTTATGGGAAAATTCACTTTGGTTTACGAGTGTTTTGAAATATGAGGTTTAATGATGTTATGAATTGTGCAAAAACAATTACTCACTTCATAGAGCTTCATTACTAATGGAGTGATGAATGAATGAATGAATGAATGATTGAATGAATGAAAAAGATGGACGCTGATTTCACTCTCACTGGCGGTGCTGGTGCGCGGTAATGGAAATGGAAAGTGCAACTTCCAGTCATACAGTGCAGGGACAGATCACGTCACTAAGATGTACTAGAGAGAGAGAGAGAGAGAAGAAAATGGAGAAGCTGATGCAGTAAAACAGGTGCAAAACACACATGAGTGAAGGAGAAGTAAGTGTGTGTGTGTGTGGGGGGGGGGGGGGGGGGGGGGGGGGGGGTACCAGGAAAAAATTGCCCTTT